>SNQJ01S0017396.1:65326-96109 GCA_010110895.2 Picea sitchensis | reverse complement strand
ATTTAAGGGAAAGAGGAAGAGTCATTTTCACTATCAAACACTTGATAAGGAATGCCCTCAATCAATTTTGTTCTCAATCAAATCCAATATGATGCTACAACATTTCAAAAATGCAAACTAATATGCAAACTAATCATTAAGATTTACTTTTTTCATTTGTATGCGAATGATAATCAATTCAATGCAAAATATCTCTTGCCAACTACCCTTTCAGATCAAGGAGATTCAGACAAGAATATGCAGATTTCGCACAAACAACACACCCTTATTTTTTACGATCAAACAAGAGAAAGAAAACCAAACACAAAAGGAAGGAGAAAGATATTGGATCAGATGACCTCAAAGAACCAAATGAGAAGAGTTACAAACTTCAAATGTCCTTCACTAGAGTTCCCGCTCAGTCGGATAGGAGAGAAGAAAGCAGGGGATCGATTTCAAGCTCTCAACAACAAAAACTCAAAAATAGTGAAGAAGGCTACAAAATCTAAACATCAAGGTGTTTAATTATTAGGAGGAAGCAGGTCAAAGGTCAAAACAAGAATGATTGAATCACAAAGAAACCCAGCAAGTGAGAAAACAGGGTTTGGACCTTCAAAAATTGCAATTTTTGAAGAGATTTTGGGAAAAAAAGGGTTGGTGCTCTGGTATAAGGGCCACCAGAGCATTATAAATCTCTATCCAAGAGCTTAAGGGAGTTCTAGTGCTCTTCTAACAAGGCAGGGGAGCACTGGAGTCCTAAAGCTAAAAAAAAAGTCCAAAAAACCCAAAATTTCAACAGAATTTTTGCAATCAAGTTGAGTGTGATGGAGTGAAGAGTCAATCAGAAAATGCAATCAGATATAAAGGGGTGAACAAGGTCTAAGAAAACAAAAGGTAATACAATTCCTATGAGTAAAAACAAAACTAAGAAAGTTTTGATTCCTCCCCAGTGGAGTCGCCAATTTCTGTTGTAGGAAAATCTCCCTGTGGACAGGTAGATTGCCTCAAAGAGCTAGACCCTAACTCTAAGACAGAAAGTGCTTCACATGGACACTGAATTCCTTTCAAATCTATACAAACTAATACGTGAGAAGGAAGGATTATAGAAGTACCTCTTCATCGACGTGTGTCCCTGCACGCTCCGAGTCGAGCTCCAAACTCTCGCTCCTCGATGAGTCCTGTAGACAAACAAAGCACGACCACTTCCTACTCTATTGATATTAGCTTGAAAACAGATCTATTTATCAACGATAAGTTCATGTAAGATCAGACACAAACTAGAAAGAAACAGGCCAAGAAAATTATATTAATGAGGACAAAACATTGCTTACAACCATAGATGAATTACAACAGCTCTGCCAAGTCCTCCTTGTCTACCCCTTGCTCAAAAGATCTACGATCTTAATGATGATAGCTTCACTGATTGCTCCCTATGAGATCATAGGTCTCTTTCTTCCAAAACATCTCTATTCCAGCACCACTTATGAGATCATAAGTTTGGTATGATTCTCCTTTTCCAGTCCCCTTTCACCATTAGAAAGCTTGCTTATATAGCCTTGGAGAGGCTTTAACCACTTGAGATATCCTTAGGGAAGTTGAGGATTTACCTCCTTCAGTTAAGGATCTGCCCTAAGATCATGGCTAGACTAGGGATTCAAATCCAACTGTCTTCCAAGAATGAAAGGATCCTTCCCCCATTCATCTCAACAACTTAGCTACTGCCCAGAATAGGTAGTGCTCCCTCAAAAGGACCATCAGAGCGTTGTAGCGCTCCCTAGTAGGATTTAGGGGGGCGCCAGCGCTCTCAAAATCCATAGTGCTCCCTCAAAAGGGCCAGAGGAGCTTTATAATGCTCCCTGACAGTGTAAGGGGGAGCTTCGGCGCTCCCAAAAGAGGTATAGGGGAGCGCTCCCCTCCAAAAACTCAGTTTTTCAGGTGCTTTCAGATGGCAAAAGGTTTGTGAACCTGCTGACTCATTTCTCCTCTTCCAAATAAAATGTTTGAGGTGTTTCAAGTGTCCTCCTCATGTCGTTATAGGCACGACATAGGCATCATGGCAACATGACACTTGTGACACTTGTGAGAAACACGCGACACTTGCGACTTTATGAGCAAAATGCGACACTTGCGACCTTTGTAATGACGACACTTGCGACACTATCAAAGTGAGTATTTTTTATGTGTAACACCTAGACCTACCATTCTAGGATGACATCCCTAGATTAACTGAGGAGAAAGTTACTATTACTTTGTGTGAGATGAGGGAGGAAGTGGAGGAAAGAGAACACATCCAGACGGAAACAATGGGACCAATGAGGACCTTAACAAAATGACAAATGAAGAAGAAGATTGAGGACCTACAAAAGAAAAATCAGGAACTAAAACAAGAGGTAAATGAATACCAACTACTGGATAGATATATCATGAAGGAAAATGAGCAAATCAAGGATACCATCCAACAACTCCAAGATGACCTAAAGAGACTTCTAATAAGCTCAAGAAAGTACTAAGACTCTTAAAATACATTTGGGTCATAAAAAGGGAGATGAAAGCAGAAGCCTCAGCTTTCAACATCATTGATCCACGGGAGTAAAGAGAATGGAGTCTCAAGTTTTGAAAATTTTGAGTATGTTTCAGTTGCATGAGGACATGCAATGATTTTGGAATGTGGGAATGTTGAGCCTCTAAATTGACATCCCCATTACCATATTATACTCCTCATTTATACCTTTTTGGACTACCTAAGCTTGGATAAATGACAAAGAACACTACCTCCAGTCACTTATAAGGTCATAAGGTAAAGTATATTTAAACTCATGCATTTTGTGGTTTATTAAGCTAGGAGGCAAAATATTTCATGTACTAATGTTCAAAATTGCCACATTTAGCCTTTGACCTTTGGACAAGTCTGACACTTCTATGTTAGCCCAGCCATCCAGTACTTATGCGCCAAATAATTTATTGTCACAATCTGGTATCAATGTCCACAAACTATTCTAGTCTAGTACCAATGTCCACAGACTGCTATAGTCTGGTACCAACCAATTGCGTGTTGTTCGGATCTGGTACTATTTACCGTATATCACCTGTCACGATATGATACCAATATAGGAAACAGAGCATGCCAACTTTAGCTCCAGATTGTGCCTATTGTTAAATGTTTATTAAATCATCAAAGTTATAGAAAAAATATCTTAATCTAGTTTGATTATTGCTTCATCCTCATACACTTCATGTCATGAGGATGAAGCTTAAAATATGTAACTGAATGGATAAATTTGACAATTGTTGATCTGCTAAAGATCTCACCTCCTTGTGTTTCACGACTAATACTGTTTAAATATTCATGGAAAGGATGGTGGGAGATATACGTAGAGAGATAACATAACACAACATGTGAAGTAGCGTTGCATATTGTAGAACATATCCTGAGTTTGAAGTTAATAGAATAATATAATTTATTTCCATGTCTATCATTTACGAATGAATGTGAGTTGAGTTGTTAGTATAGTTTAATTTCATGTTTTGAGATTTGAGTAAGAGTGATGTGTAGATTGAAGTCCAAATTACCGTAGTCTCCAATCGATGACATGTTGAAGCAGCAAGGGCCCACCACCCAACAGAGGTCATCATCCTTCTAGATTAGTATTAGCATTTGATTTCAGTAGTGTAATTGTTAGATTATCTGTAAGCTTTGATTTCTCAAATTTAGTTCATCATCTCTGACAGTTTCATATGTTAGTAGCACAATTCAATTTAAGATTTTGATTACATGATTTCTTAAGATCTTCAATTACTCTGTTTTTTCATATGCCCTATTTCTATGAATTTGATTTCCCTTAGTAAACATAGAAGTTGGCAACGATAGTCAAATACATTTGGAAAATAAATAGTGAAGTTCACAATAGATTATTGTGAACCACAACATACCAATTTACGAGCTATTGAACTATCCATGCTATGCCTTGATGATTGATGTGTTATTTCCTTTTTAGAGTGTGATTTCATAATTAGCTTTATGGGTCAGATAGCAGAGTTGATTTATCAAAAGACTCCATCTCATACTTGCATGTTCCATAATGGAGTAGGTAGCTTCTATGTGAAGGACAACCAAAGTGCATTTTAGTTTGATAGTTTTCTTTATTTCCAGGATGCATAATCTAGATTAGTCTATACTCGTGACATTAGAATAACCTCTTTTATTGGTGTCTTGTAACTATGTTGATTATGAATCTCGGATTGATGATTAATGAGTGCATTATACTAATCATATAAGTAGCACAACACATAGAAAGCATACATTTAGTCATGTATCAACTTTGTGTATGTGACCATATATTTGTAGACCTTCCCCAAATTCAGCAACACGATAATAAAATCTTCAGAAAACTTTACCTCAGTCTCACGGGACTACTTTGTGGATTAGTCACAAACCCTAAATTTCAACAAGTATAACTCTTTAACTATCATGAATAACGTTTGGAAACTTGTACCCAATATTCTTCAATATCTTCTATGAAATTCCTCCAAGTTTCACTCCTTGAATCATTCCTAAAAAAGGATTTATAGTGAAAATGGAAGACCTTGTTGAATTCTAGCCTATTCTGGAGAGAGAACTTGTAGAGAATTCCACATGATGAATATTTGATATCTGGTTTTAAAATGCACACAAAACATACTACGGACTATATTATTTGCAATGCAATTGGTCTCATGGAATTTGGATCCTCTGTGAAGATGTTATGTCTGTTTTTCTAAGAACACATGTTTGAGACTAGTTTTGGAACTAGTCAAAAAACCTATCTTCCACAGAGTGTATCTCCAAAAATTCAATGACACAGAAGATGAATTTTTTACCACAAGTACTCTTATATGTCTTATCAATAGACTCATTTTTTCTCTATGTCAATCAGTTTAAAAAAAAATAAGTTATAGTGAAAATGTTAAGATGGACATTAAATAACATACCTTAGAACACATCATCACAAGACTTCATCCTCCCTTGGAATTTTTCCCTTATTCACTTCATATTCCATCTAAAATTTTCCTTAGATCTCCTTGTTTACCTTAGATAAAAATCACTTCAGTTAATCTAAAAAATTAACTCCTAGGTGCCTTATTTATACTAGATATGGCACCCTCTTTTTAGGGCCAACATGACCCAAATGAAATTCAAAACAATTTTTAATGATTATCCCATTGGGGCCGACTTTACCAAAAATATCCTTAATATTTATTTTAATATTCATTGCAATGGGGTTGACTTGTAACTTCTTGTTTGCAACAGATTTTCTTCTTTTAATTAATTTGGGGTCGACTTGTCACTTCTTGTTACAACTGTTTAGGGATTCTTAACCATACTTTGAGGCTTCCATATTCAAGAGGGAATACCTCCTCAACCATGAGGAACCACATGGAGCACCACCTACCATTGGAAATGGCATGAAGAGGACTTGTTGGCACAGGGGCAGACCTAGGGTTCAACGCTTCAACAACGCAACAACAAAACCCTAACTACCAACCCTTTCAACAACACCCGTGAAGCAGATGAAGTCTCACCCGAGGTAGAGGCAGGGGGGGTTGTAGGAATCAAGTGTCTACAACCAAGGTAGGACATATATCTGTTATTACAACACTTAACAGATCACTTAGCCAACAATATGCATTAGATTATGATTCTCATTCACATTACAGACCAACCCTTATTACATATTCGTGCAGTGAAAATCAAGATCAAGCACTTAAAATCACTTAGCACATAGCACATAGCATTAACTCAGATCTACCATTCATTTATTTTTACTAACATTAAGCACTAAGCAACAACATTCCATGCATTCATTATATATAACAACCACAACACTAAACAAATAACCACATAAACAACATTGCACAAAGCACATCAAGACACAAGATATACGTGGTTCACCCCAGTGTGGGGCTACGTCCACTATCTGCTTCTTCTTCTTAATTAGTATTCAATCTTCTTACATTCATATGCTCATGTGCACAAAGCCACAGATCCCAACTCCGTAGAGGATAGGAGATCTGCGAGCTGCACACCAGATCCTCCTTCCCAAAACTAGGTCAAAGCACAGAGCCAACTCCTCAGTAACACAGGGCCTTACTTTACACAGTCTTTCTGCACAAAGAAACTTACAATCTCTTTCACTAATCCAACTAGTCATGCACTAAGCCAATCAATAACTACTACTTTCTACATTACATTCCTTCGTATATATACTTTTACAAAAGGGCCTAGACATGGGTAAACCCTATGGGTCAACATCCCATAACTTGTTACATAAACCGTAAAACCCTTTGTTGGGTCCACAAGCCTGCAAAATGAGTGAGATCACGCGATATTTGCTTCGCCTGGGTGCTCCATCTTCGACCAGACTATCAAAGTCCCAAAAGTGGTCAAACATGACCAATGTTTCCTCAAAGCTTGGTCAAGGGCCAATAGGCCCCTAACACTCACTTGTGACTCGTCCTGAGTCACTCAGATCTAGGTAACGCTGCTTCAAAGGCCTTGAGCTTAACTCGAGTTGCCTCGACTTGCTTCTTTTCCAGAGCTTCCTGCTTAGCGAAATCCTGAATCACTTGCTCGATAACAGGCCCTTCCAGGCAATGTTCCACTGTTGCAACCACTTGGTCTAGTTGCGGTCCTTGTACTTCAATCTCTTCAAAAATCATGCATGCTTCATACTGTACTGGTTGGAGTCTCTGTGTAACCTCCATGAATCTACTCTGGATAGTATTAACTTGTTGCTAGACTATGCGATGTTCCTGTTAGGGTCCTATAATTATAGGAAATTTGATGATTTAGATATCATTTGTGGGTCTCATGATGAAGTTCTTGGCTTGCTGGTCTCTCAGTTGTCTCCATTTCCCCCTCCATACATTTCACTCGATCCTCCATCACCCTGCCTGATCCTTCATCACATGTTGCATCCTTCATCCACCTTTGCGCCTTGTCCTTTTATCCCCTTGGCCAAATCTCACCCACCACTTCTCCCTGCATGATTAAACAAACTTAGGATAATAAACAAATAATTAGATTAATAAAGTTAGATTAGACTTATTGATTATTAATTAATTAATTAATGATTAATAATTAAGTTAGTTTGTTAATAATTAGGTTAGTTTATTAAAATAAACATTAAATAAAAATCAATTAAAAATATAAAATATAAAACATAGACTATATAAAACAATTAAAAAATAAAGAATACATATAATAATAAAACAAATAATAATAATAATAATAATAATAAATATAATAAAACGTCAAATCTTTTCCCATTCCCGTACTTCATACATCCCAAGAAATAAATCTACGTCCGTAATTTACTCGGACCCCCACGACCATCCTAACTTTAACAAAGGGGGGGGGGGGTTTGAGTAAGTGGTATTGGGAGGGGAACTTGTCAGATCATGGTGAAATCGGACCCCCCTCCTCCCAATACCACTTACCACCTCAAGGGGAGTCCAACCAAAACCACTCTCCCTCCAAAACTGCCCTTCCAAAAAGTGAAAAAAATTGCATTTTTTCCAGTTCGACCAGTCGTTTTCTGTGGGTGATTCCGGGAAAACAGAGATGGATTTTCAAAAACCGAGAGGGTTTTTTGTTCTTGTTCCGCACGGGCTAAAGAACAAAAAAATCTTTCCAATTTTTCACAGGTGCCACCAGTTGGGAGAATCAAATCCATATTTCAGCATCATTTTGCAAATTTTCAATTTTTCGGTTTCAGTCCTGATTTTGCGGGAGCTGTTTCAGGGAGTTGGAGACAAAATTGGAGAAACCGAAGGATGTTTTTGCCTAGATCATGCTAATATACAATAAACTCCTACATGTTTTTCACAAGGATCACATTTGAGGATAAACATATGTCTTAGTGGACCCCTTTTTTGCAGCAGTTCCGCCCATCTTTCATCGCGGACAGTTCCAGATTTTTGGAGATTTGTTGCTATTTTTCGTCGAGGTGGTTGAATCCAAATTCCTAAACTTGAGGGGTGATATATCCTATTTATTCATGTATTTTTAATGTAAAAGGGTTGATTCTTGCACCCAAAAAATCTATTCTGTGTAATATTTTTCTAATTCACCAAGAATAAAAAGGGACTTTTTCACAGGATTCCTGTGTGTTGACGATTGGTGAAGTTTTCTTTCTTTGTTGAATGTGATTCTACTCAGTCATCATTATGTTTATCTCTTTCTAATTTTCAAAAGGAGATTTAATACAAAATTTATCTCTAATACTCTGTGCAGTGCTTTTTAAAATCTAAATGTTTTCCTCCAATATTACAATAAAGAAATTTTTAAATGCTTTTTTGTTGTAATTGATTATCTCTTCTATTCCTGCTCTACATTATTTTATTTTTAAAGGATCCAACGTCTGCATTACCTTTCCCTGTGAAAATACCTTATATACCTATGTTTAATCTCAAACTTAACACAAACCCCATAGCCCAATGGGATTCTAAAGCAGTCCTTCAGCCAAACACCTCAAATCTAAAACAAATTATGCACCTCATAACTAGCCTAACATATGATACAAACAAAGTTAAATCATAACTACCTCCACAGCCTTGGGAAAATTATAGAGTGATAACATAATGGTGACCGTACTGGGGAATTTCTCTAGTAGTGCACTTCAAGTTACAGATCTGATCACTAATGGTGGATAGTGACCAGAGACAAGAAGGTAGAAATCATTCACCTGGTGACTCCAACTAGATCCAGATCGGTTCCAATTCAAATACTCCACTAGAGGAAGAACCTGAAACATGACAAAGAAATATGGAAAGATCAGGTATTCAAGCTCAAATTGTATTCATGACATTATTGGCTTCATCTATAATTACTTCCTCTCTTATCATGATCCTGGTCCAGAGTATATTGTTGAAATTCATAATGATCAGCTTCAACCTGAAGAGCCTCAATGGATTGAGCCCATTCCCATAGCTCTGGTACACACTCAAATACCTGTAGGAAGCCTTGATAGATGTAAGCCTCCTTCTTTATTTCCTACATATGTAAAAATATCTGATACATATGTAGAAATTCCAGATTCACTGGTTAAAATTACATCTTGTTATAAGCCCCTTGCTTTACCTCATATACCTATGAAATTCCCAGATAGATACAAACCTCTGGTTTTACCTTCCATTCTCCATGACTTCCCTGCCAATTATAGAAAAAATCTTCCCAGGTTTGATGGGGAAAATGTGAATATCAGAGCAGAAAAACACATCCAGAATTTTGAAGATTTCCTTGACCTTTGTGAGGTTGAAGATGACGATGTATATATAAGGATGTTTTCACTATCCTTTCAAGGTAAATTTAAGAACTGGTTTAAAAATATTCCAACTGCAAGTATTAGCAATTTCCATTAGTTCATGCAAGTTTTCCTAGATATATGGGTGATCATGGGAAATGTCTTTCTCATCTTAGAAGAGTATGATCATTTGAACATACAGCCAGGGGAGATAGTACAATAGTTCTCAACTAGGTTCAATAAGGTGTATCATTCAATACCTGTGGATGTAAGGCCACCTCCTGGTTTAGCTCAATTGAATTACCCATATGCCTTTGATCCATAAATGACATTCCAGTTAAGAGAAAGAGACATTGTAACCCTTGAGGAAATTCAAAATGTTACAGTTGATGTAGAAGGTAATCTGTTGAACAAAAGGTCCAAGCTAAGAGTAGAAGAAAAGTCTGAATGGAAAAGAAACATATGACATCTTCAGAAGTGAAGCTAGATGTCCTGGCCAACACTATAAAAGAGATGATGCAAAAAATTAGCAAGAAAGAGGAACTTGTTGTTCAAAGACCTCATATCCCACTAGTTCCAGAAACGGCAAAGGTCAATATTCCCAAAAAGTGTCCAGCTCATGTTAAGCCCTGATATTGGCTCATTACCACTTAATTGGGGCATATTAGATTAGTAATGTTATTTTATTTATGTCGGCTTTAGGCCATTAGTTGTATCCAAATTTCATGTTAAGCCCTCGATATTGGCTCATTACCACCTTAATTGGGGCATATTAGATTAGTAATGTTATTTTATTTATGTCGGCTTTAGGCCATTAGTTGTAATTTAGATTAGTAATGCTATTTTATTTATGTCACTTTAGGCCATTAAACCTCCTAGTCTCCCATATATACCAAGGAGACATTTTCATTTTGAATCATCTTGTACTTGAACATTTAAGTGGGTAAAAGGAGGTTGCCCCTCTAAGAGGCTTATTATCTGAAATTATCTCTTTCAAGGCTGAGTACTTTTCCCAGGTTTTTCTATGCTATATTGAAGTTTGTCTTAACATATGGAATCGAGCTCAAGGTCTTGGGTTTCACTGCTAAGATCTCAGACACCGTGGCATTTTCGCTATAACGTTTTTTTCTACAACGTTTCAGAAGGAACCACTTAAAGGGTTTTTAGTAGACTGATCAAGGTACATTGTGTTAAAATTTTATCTCTCGAGGCCTTATACTTTCTGAGATACAGCCTGCATAAGATAGGCTTATGGAATCATCCTGAAATGAGTCATTGCGGCATTTTCGCTATAAAAAATCTTCTGTAACGTTTCAGACCCTGCACTTCGGAGACCATTTACATAAATTAGTATTAGAGCTGTGGTAAAAATTTCAGATTCTAACATATATTTGCAGATACACCTCAGGTAAGACGTGGTATCCGACTAGTCCCATTGACTTGTCTCAAGAAGGTGTTCAAAGTAAAACAATCATAACTTTGCTGAAAGTATCCAAATTGAGTGTGGGACTGTGGCATTGGATCGTGGATGTACCCTCAGAGTATTTTGGTAGAAGTTTTAGAATTTGATATCAATTATTTTGAAGCGATTCTATACAAATGAGACTCGAAAGGCCAAAAATCTGCAAGTTGTGAGGAAGTTACCAGAATTCCACTTGGCACATCCACTTTGATCGCACCCGTGGGTATCAGAGAAGAAATATCATAGAATACATAAGATAAAGTTTCATACCCGTAAGGCCAAAATTGGGAGATACAACGTAGTTGTGTCATTGTCTAGCAGTAACTCCTCAAAATCAAGGTTCAAAAGTGATACTTGGCCAACATAAAAGGGAACTTCTACACCAAATAAGACCCCGTAAAATCCTACTTGGACTCTTGATGAAGGTGAAGAAACGCGTAGGGACATAAATGAACTACAAAATAAGATGAATTCAATGGAATCTAAGATGGATTCAAGGGAAACTAAGATGGATTCAATGGACACTAAGATAGATGGGTTAAAAGGGGAGATCATGGAAGTATTGAAAAATTTCATAAACAAGAGAAGACACCGAAAAGTGAAAATGCATCCCATGAAATTCATGATGTGGACCACAAGGAAGGTGAATCAAGAACAGAAACTCCAACTTTGGTTTGAAGACCAACCATCGCTCCTAAGATCGACATGGAGGGAAGTTTGATGGCAAGGACCCAATCAATATTGATACTTTTCCGGGATGTATAATTCTTTGATCTCCAATGTGCCACATACACAAAGGCAAATTTAATTCGTTTCTTTATATTTAGAACCTAATCAATTTGTTTGGTATCGATGGTTTTGTGTTCTCGCAAATCACTTGTCACTTGGACAATTTTCACTTTAAGAAAATGATATCACACTATGAGGATACAAGGAGCAATACCTCTTTAGCCAATTGATAAATCTCAAGCAAAAGGGTTCGCCATCGGTTAATACTGAGAACTTCCAAAGATTGAATATAAAGGCAACCAATATGGACATTCCGTGATGAGCACTTGATTGATGTATTCATAGGAACTCAAAGGATAACATTCAACATGAGGTTCGCCTTTGGGTAAACCCAAAATCATTGAGAATGCATTTAAGATGGCAAGAAATGTTGGAAAGTAAAATATGGCTATGGCTACTAGAAGGACCTATCCTAACATCTATAGAGAGAACAATGCTCCTTCTCCTAAAACACCTCAACCTACAAGGTTGACATCTCAACTATTGAGGAAAGAAAAGCAAAAGGTTTATGCTTTAATCATGGCAGCAAGTATAGTAAGGGACATAAGTGTGTATGAAGAAATTATCTTCCTACATAGATTGTGAAGAGGAAGAAGAACAAGAACAAGAACCATCCTCAAGATGAAAACGAGAAGCAATTTCGTTTGAAGAGATGAATCCCACAATGCATATCGCAAGTACCTACTACCGAATTAGCACTCCCTCAAACCCTCAAGATCAAGGATACATCAAAAAGAAAAAGGTAATAGTCCCAATTGGCAAGACTCATAATTTCATTCACTCACAAATTAGCCAAAGATCTCAATTGCTTTGTATATCCAAATACCAAAGTTTCAAGTAATGATCACAGATGGAGGTTCCGTCAATTATTTAGGAAAATGCAATAAGATCAACTTACTATGGGGGAATATGTATCGAATAGTCCAATGATTGCTATACCCATGGGTGGTAAATGATGTTAAAATTAGGAACTAAATGGTTACAATCATTAGGGAATGTAAGGGCTTTTAATTTTCAAGAACTTTTCATGAAAATTTTTATCTAAGGAAAAGAAATTGAGTTGAGAGGTACTGTGAGTCCTAGAAGGTGATAAGCTCTAATGGCATGACAAAATTATCAAAAAAGGGTCATCAAGGCACATTATTGCACAACTATGCTCACTAGATGTTCAAAACATCTAAGACATCTATTTCCTCAAGATCTCCAAAGGATCATTGATAAGCATTCCAAAGTATTTAAAGATATTCCCAAAGTCTCCCACCCACCAAATCATGATCATGAAATTCACCCTAATCTCGATGTTCCTCCCAACATTAGCCATGCTGCATAATCTCCTTATGCCCTAAGAGTGAAATTGAGCGATGGTTGAAGAAATGTTAGAGGCTCTGCATTATTAGACCTAGCCAAAGTTCTTACTCACACTGGTAATGGTATTCAAGAAAGATGTAATCACGATGTGTCCGTGATTGTAGAGAGCTCAACAAGATCACTATTAAAGATAAGTTTCATTCCCCGTGATTGATGAATTGTTAGGATGAACTACACATGGAGCAATCTATTTCACAAAATTGATCTCTCCGTCTGTATCATCGACGTAATGAAGGAAGAAGATATCCCAAAACACCAACCATGAAGGACATTATGAATCTTTGGTCATGCCTTTGGCCTTACAAATGCACCTTCCACAAGGGTTGATGAATTCCATTTTAAGCCCTTCCTTCAAAATTTGTGTTAGTATTTTGATGATATACTAATCTATAGCAAAATCTTGGGAGGATCATGTGCAACATGTTGGACAAGGTGCTACAACTACTAAAGGAGCAACAACTATATGCTAAAAACCATCCAAATGTTTTTGAGTAAAAGAGGTGAGTATTTAATACATTATTCTCATGAAGGGTGTCAAGGTAGACCCTAACAAGCCATTAAGGCCATGATGGACCTGACGATTCCCAAAACATTAAAAATCTTAGAGGATTTTGGTTTGACAAGTTACTACCGAAGTTTGTTCTGGAACTATGGAAGAATAGCAAAGCCTTTAATCCATTAATTCAACCAAGAAGGATGCATTTCATGGACTCCGAAGGAAATTCAAATCTTTGAACAACTTAAAGAGGCGATGTACCTGCCTCGACTACACCTGCACTTCACGAAAACCTTATTGTGGAATGTGATTCCTCGAGAAATGGAATCGGTGTCGGCCCCAATGCAAGGCTGGAAGGCCCCCGGCTTTTGAAAGCTCCACCACTCCATGGAAGGGACTTACACAAACCCATTTATGATAAGGGAAATGATGGCAATACTACATGTATTAAAAAAGGCCCTACCTAATCGGTAGGCACTTCAAGGTCAAAATCGCTCATGATAGTCTTAAATTTCTGGAACAAAGACTATCTCTTCTAAGAACAACAAAAATGGGTAACCAAGATATCATGATTTTGAAATCATCTATAAAAAGGGAAGAAATTTTTTGTGTCATATGCACTCTCAAGAAAGGGATGAAGATGTTGAGGCCCTCTTTGTGCTATCTCTCGACCATCCAACCCGATTGATAATAGAAGCAAGGGATGAATGGAAAAATGACCTAAAAGTGTGGACTCTCACCAAAGGTTGCAGCAAGATTCCATTGCATCTGACACATTTACATGGAAAAAATGTGATTCACTATGGTACAAAGATCGCTTATATTTATGTAAGAACTCCAACTCAAACAAAAAGGTACTATTGAACCGCGACACCTCTCCGCAGGGAGGGCACTTTGGATTTTTTGAAAACCTACCATGTAGTCAAGAAGGATTTTTTTGGGATGGCCCAAAACTAATGTTAAAAGGTTTGCGGCGTAATGTGGTTTGCCAACAAAAATAAGGTGGAAACAATTAAGACCCCGTGTCTTTACATAACCATTGTCCATCCCAAGTCATTGTCGGGAGGAGGTTTCCATGATTTCATCACAGGGTTACCAAAGTCCTAAGGAAAGAGTGTCATCATGATTTATTTGTTGATAGACCGACCAAGCATGCACACTTTTGTGCACTATCTCATCCCTTCAAAGTTAGTACAGCTTACAATCGCACTCATGGAGACAGCTCAAAAGCTACATGGCGTTCTTCAAAGATTATTGTAAGTGACAGATCCCATATTCATCGACATTTTTGGACAAAATTATTTTCTTGTTTGGTACTCAATTGGCCTATACCATCCATCCATCCCTCAATCTGATGGACAAACCAGATAGTGAACAAATGTCTCCGAAGGATACCTTCGTTGTTTTGTCTCTGATTAAACAAACACAATGGTTCAACGGTTACCCTTGGCGTAATGGTGGTATAACACTTCCTTTCAATAATCGCGAACAAAATGACACCATTTATGGCACTTTTATGGATACTCACCCTCCTTCCATCACTTTTAAAAGAAAAATCTAAGGTTCAAGTGGTAGAAGATCTATCGAATCTCCAAACAACAAATTCTCCAAATCTTAAAGGACAAACCCTCGACCATGGCACGTAATCGCGATGAAACAACAAGCGTATCAACATCGAGGAAAGAAGTTTTGAAGTAGGATTGGGTACTTTAAGACTACAACCATACAAACAGATGTCCCCTACAAGCCAAAAAGGATAACAAATTATCACCAAAGTACTATGGCCCTTATAAGGTGCGTTGCAAAAAATGTACTATGGCATACAAATTGAGTCCAGCTCGCGATCTTCACACGGTAGAAAGGTTCAGCTTTCCATGTTTCATGCTTAAAGAAGGTTATAGGCTTTTACAAGATCCCAGCTCAAATATATTGCCGAACTTTGAGGAAGTTAAAATCATATTGGAGCCCCAAGCCATCAATCGGCTAATACAAGAATTTAATAATCCAAGGAATAGATCCATTTCGTGAGTATCTCATTAAATGGAGGAAGCACGCAATGAAGATTCCACTTGGGAAGATGAGTCTTTATACTGCTATCCACAGTTACCTCGTTGCCATGCACAACACTTATCTCAAGGAGGGGTATTAAGCCCAATATTACCATTAACACTAATTGGGGCATATTAGATTAGTAATGTTATTTTTTATTTAAGGCTCTGGGCTTTAGGCCATTAGTTGTAATTTAGATTAGTAATGTTATTTTATTTATGTCTTTAGTCCATTAGTTGTAGTTGTACCTTCTAGTCTCCTATATACCAAGGAGACATTTTCATTTTGAATCATCTTGTACTTGAACATTTAAGTGGGGTAAAAGGAGGTTGCCCCCTCGAAGAGGCTTATTATCTGAAATTATCTCTTTTTCAAGGCGTTGAGTACTTTTCCTGAGGTTTTTCTATGCTATATTGAAGTTTGGTTCTTAACAGCTCAACTGTGGTATCAGGGACTGAAAAATGATAGTTTCATGTATTCAATTCACAGTACAGTCGAAGATGAAGTTCAAAATCAGAAGATGGAGGAATATTCTCCTGATATGATATGCATGTTCAATGGCATTTCATCCATGGATGATTCACACAATCTTGATGATTCATTCATGGATGATTATACCACAATGGATTTTTCAAATAAATTAACAACATATGATTGGGAGGAAGAAGATCATTTGCAATCCTAGCAGGACAATCAATCCGTACATGGAAATTATGACAACTATGATCACAATGCAGAAAGTCTTGGGGTAAGTGGACACACTTTACCCTTATGCTTCTCTTCTTTTAAATTTTTGAAGGAAATTTTTGAACAAGTGGTAAATATCAAAGAAGGTAAATCTTTTGATGAGAAAGTGAAGGATGTTAGTGTTGAGAAAGAGGCTATTTCAGATCTAGGATTACAATCTCCAAGTTTATCTGATTTTCAAAGTTCAGGGGAAAATTCAGAGCCTGAAGCAGAATTTGAAACACTGGAAAGTAACTTTGTACCATTAGATTATAATTCATTTCAAATTTTGGAGGAAAGTGTAGAAAATTTGCAAGAAAATGCAAACCGCTTGCCCCTATGTTTTGCCTCATTCCCGAGAAAACATTGCAAGCAGATTGTAAACAGTAAGAATGAGGATTGTTCTGATGAACCGGGTGAGGATAACAAGGGTGATATATAAGTTGTTGCAGATTCATAAGTGCATCCATTGAGTCTTTGTGCAGGCCAAAATTCAGATGAAGACAAAAAGCCCAGGACATGTAATGAGATGATCCATTTTGATTCCCTGCCCTTATGTTTCAGTTCATTTTAGACTTTGAAAGGGAATCTTGGTCATATTTTGGTTGAGGATCACAGTGTAAGACATGAAATGGCAGCAACACAAATTCACAATCATCTAAAATATTTTATGACCCTATAGCTAATATGTTGGATAGATTGTGTTTTCAAAGTCAATTTTCATTTACCCCCAATGATTTCAAAAATTGTTATGATATGGATATGATCAGACAGTCAGCTATAGAGGTGTGTTCAGTAGAAGCATCATTTCAGAACCCATCAGAAAAGTTGCAGCCATGCCAAGAAGTGCATGAGGATACAAAAATCATAACTACAACATCAAATCATGAAGTTGAGTTGGTTAAATTTGAATATCCAGTAATAGGTCAAGTCTATCTTGATCCAGTGGCTATTTATATGGAGAAATTGTTCATCACAGAGCCACAATGAATTCCCAGTATTTATGTTATATGTCATGTTTATCAAGCTCCTTGTGATGAATATTAGGATGGAAAGTAGTTCATGATGCTTGTGCAAGTTCTATTTCTGATATTTTTTGAAAACATTGAAAGAGAAGAGTTATTAGAGCAGCTTCTTGACTGGATGCACTGGCATTATTGTATCATTTAAAATAAAAAAATTATCAGTAGTGTAGGGTAGGTAGCAGTTTTGAATAATCTCAATCATTTGAGCATTTTTTCAGTATTGTATGGTTTCCAGCAGAGTTTGCAGCTCATGATATTTAGTTCAGTGTTCAGTCAAATTTGAGTCATTTCGAAGATTGTAGCTGCAGTGACTCCATGGCCCAACAAATAAAAACATTGGTCTGCATGTTCAAGAGGTATGAGATTCTTGACACCTCCTCAGGACCTACCATCCCCAGGTGGAGCCTATGTTAGGGTCCTATAATTATAGGAGATCTGATGATTCAGATATCACTTGTGGGTCTCATGATGAAGTTCATGGCTTGTTGGTCTCTCGGTTGTATCCATTTCCCCCTCCATCCATTTCGCTCGATCCTCCATCACCCTGCCCGATCCTTCGTCACATGTTGCATCCTTCATCCACCTATGCGCCTTGTCCTTTTATCCCCTTGGCCACATCTCGCCCACCACTTCTCCCTGCATGAATAAACAAACTTAGGATAATAAACGAATAATTAGATTAATAAAGTTAGATTAGACTTATTAATTATTAATTAATTAATGATTAATAATTAAGTTAGTTTATTAAAATAAACATTAAAAAAATCAATTAAAAATATAAAATATAAAACATAGACTATATAAAACAATTAAAAAATAAATAATACATATAATAATTTAAACAATATAAAATACATAAAACAAAAGCACAAAACATTAATAAAACAAATAATAAAAAACAAATAAAAAAAAACAATAAAGTAAAAAAACAAATATTTTCCCATTCCCATACTTCACACATCCCAAGAAATAAATCTACGTCTGTAATTTACTCGGACCCCCCCCCGACCATCCTAACATTAACAAAGGGGGGGGGTCTGAGTAAGTGGTATTGGGAGGGACACTTGTCACCTCATCGTGAACTCGGACCCCCCCTTCCCAATACCACTTACCACCTCAAGGGGGGTCCGATCAAAACCACTCTGCACTCCAAAACTGCCCTTCCGAAAAGTGAAAAAATTGCATTTTTGTCAGTTCAACCAGTCTTTTTCCATGGGTGATTCCGGGAAAACGGATACGGATTTTCAAAAAACAAGAGAGGTTTGTGTTCATCACAGGCTGAAGAACAAAATTTCTTTCATATTTTTCACAGGTGCCACCAGTTGGGAGAATCGAAGCCATCTTTCAACCTCATTTTTCCGATTTTCAGTTTTTCTATTTCAGTCCCTATTTTGCGGGAGATGTTTCGGGGAGCTGGAGGAAAAATTGGAGAAACCGAAGGATTTTTTTGTTCATAACATGCTCTTATAAAATAATATCCTACATTTGTTTCACAAGAGTCACTGTTGAGGAGAAAAATATGTCTGAGTGGACCCCTTTTTTGCAGCAGTTTCGCCCATCTTTCATGGCGGACAGTTCCATATTTTGAGGGATTTGTTGTTATTTTTGTCCGAGGTGGTTGAATCTGACTTCCTAAACATGAGGGGTGATCTCTCCTATTTATTCATTTATTTTTAATGTAAAATGGTTGATTCTTTCACCCAGAAAAGTTATTCTCTGTAATATTTTCTGATTCACTAAGAATACAAAGGGACTTTTTCACAGGATTCCTGTGTGTTGACGATTGGTGAAGTTTTATTTCTTCGGTGAATGTGATTATACTCAGTCATCATTATGTTTCTCTCTTTATAATTTTCAAAAGGAGATTTAATGCAGAATTTATATCTGATACTATGTGCAGTGCTTTTGAAAATCTAAATGTTTTCCTCCGATATTACAATAAAGAAATTCTTAAATGATTTTTTGTTGTAATTGATTATCTCGTCTGTTCCTGCTCTACATCATTTTATTTTTAAAGGATCCAACGTCTGCATTACCTTGCCCTGTGAAAATACCATATAGACCTGTGTTTAATCTCAAACTTAACACAAACCCCATATCCCAATGGGATTCTAAAGCAGTCCTTCATCCAAACACCTCAAATCTAAAACAAATTATGCACCTCATAACTAGCCTAACATCTGATACAAACAAAGTTAAATCATATAGAGAGATTCCTCTATGAGTCTTGGAGGGCTAGATCCCTGACTCGAAGCGGTTTTTGTGTTGCCTCTGTGACTGCCTCCATAGCCTTGGGAAAATTACAGAGTGATAACAGTTCCTGTGATCTTTTCATCCTCTCGACTGCAGTAGGCATCTTCATATGTTCCTGGATAGTGGATGCATGTTGTTGCGACTCCTGGAGATGTGCTTCCAGTTTCCTCAGCTCCAGATCTTCTGCAAGGAACTTCGTTTCTTACATTCTGATGAAATTTCCCTGATTCTTTCTACTGCATTCTTGGCAGCTTCTTTCCTTTGATCGCACACTTCTTATGGAGTGTTAGGTACTTCTTAGAGATCTAAATCCATTATCCGTTCTTGAAGCTGTTTAATGGCTTCAATGAGCTTCCCCACTTGCACCTCGGTTGAATCAAGTTCCTCCTATGCCAAGCCCAACACATAGAGAAGTGCTTTAGTCACTGCCTCTTTGACTGCAGTCTGCTCTACGAGCAGCTGGTATTTTTCTTTCTACATATTCTCATTGTCCTCCTCATACATCGCTCGAATTTCATCTTTAGCCTTCTGCACAACTCGAAGTTTCTCTAAGGCCTCCTCCTTTTCTTGATTCAAGGCTTCTGTAGCCTACTCCTTTTCTTCTTGGACTCGCTAAAGTCGAGCCTCTGTTGCATCTTCTAATATTCGTAATTGGGCGAGCTCATTCCCCAATTCTATGATTTTCGACGAAGAAGGCGCAGTAAGTACTGTGCAGCTTGAATGGATAGCTTACTACATCTCTTCAGCTCCTTCTCAACTCTTTCATACAACGTCTTCTGCTTCACTCCATGTCTTTGCAAGATATCCTATGAAGCATCCTCCATGGTTGTGATGATTAGACCGACATCGTCCTCTGTGAGCACATTCTTTGACTGAGGCTTATTGGCGTGGGTCTTCTTTCTTGCTGAGGGTTTCTGTGGAGAAAATTCCTTTTCTAAGATGTTTTGGCCTTGGTAGGGGGATCCTTTGGCAATGTAACTTCACCTTGGTCTTGATTTTATCCTTTTTCCCTTCCTTCTTCTTGGTTCATTTTGTCTCCTCCTCCTCTTGTGGGTGATTCAGACCTACTTTCCTCTGAGGCGTTGTCCTCCTCATCAGTTTCTATGTTTTGCACTTCCTCCTTTTTCTTATTTTTCTTTGCGCTAGTCTGTCCATCATGTTCAACCCAGGTGACCAAGGGACTTTCGATGATGTCAAGGTCAAAAAAAAATTCATCCTCAACCGGTACAAGGAACTCTGCTTGCCATTATTTGGTGATCTCCTCCATATCTTCGTCGATCAACTTATAATAGGACTTCATTTCCTCCTTACTCTCATTATTGCACGCATTGATGTAGATAACATGTCGATCTGCGTGGAACTTCGCTAGTGGTTTGTACTAGTGCAATGTATTCGGCTTCATGTGTGGAAATGCCTCAATAGCACACTTCGACTGTTGGTAGTAGGCATGTAAGACAACGTTTGACTGCCACTGCTTCGACATTTCATTCGTATTCCACAAGGTGGAGAACCTTGCGGCCAACGGCTCTGATGGCTCAACTTCTGGAAATGTCGCTCCCTCTTGCATCTGCCAAGTGACAAATGTGATCAATACTAGTAACCAACTGAAATGGAATTCGTAGCCCTGATCCTGCACTCCGCGACAGTCCTTATCGAGCTCGTTGATGAGGTAACTCGCCCAGTTCATTTGCATTCCTTCTACGCACTTTCCTGTGAGGTCCACTATGAATCATGTGACCTGTGTTGGATGGTTCTTTCTGAAAATCCTACCAGCTATAAGCTAACAAGATAGGCGAACTATGCCATCCTCGATGGAGGCTACCTTGTAGCCTCGTTTTCCCTTTTCTACATCGCCATAATCATCCTTTAAGCATTGTGCCAAGGAGTGATTTGAAGTCTTCCCTAGGTAGAATTGTTGAGGGTACGGTCCCTACATGATCAGTCCTGTGATCAAGTGGATCAGCATCAGCTCCACAATCACGTGCCTGTCAAGCCACATATACCCTCCATGGTAACATGACAGGAGGATTTTACGCAAGCGTTAATCTCCTGATGTCAGATGAAGTGAGGGATATTCATCACATTCAGTATTGTTGATTGCACGAGCTCCTTAAACGAACGTTGGGAGACTATGCGCGGATTCTTCCCAGTCATTCTCATCAAATAACTATGCGGCATGAGCATCGCGTAGTTCTTCCTGTCTCCAAGGTTAAAGTTGTTTTTCTTCAAAGATGGGATGTGTCCTAACGTTTATCACTACACGTATCCCCTTCGAGATGTACATGGTGATAAACGTGTACAGTAGACTGTCGCGGTTCACTGCGCCAGCCAAAGGTGATATGTACTTTGGCAAGATCGACGGGATCTGCTTCGCGTTAGCCAGATCATCGCAGTGTTTTCTTTACTTCTCAGTAGTGTGACCAGAACATCGTCCAGTCGAGGGGGATTATTAGAATCCACCAGTCGAGGGGGATGATTGAAATCTGCCAGTCGACGACGCCTGTATTCCTATAGACATGACTCTCTTAGCCGTGAGGTCTACAAGAATCTCCTCCATAGAATTTTCTAACGTGCTTGGTTTGCCTGACATTCGCACTTGTGATTAAATAGATCAGACAGATAGGCAGACAAGTGAGGTAATCAAACGGATGGTGAGGTCTAGAAATCATAGTGCGATATGAAATCGATTCTCTATTAGCTCAGATAATCACAAGTGGCAAAAAGTGGTCACGACGCAACATCCAACGGGTTAAATAAACAAGCATTGTAACAGATTCCTCCAATGGGCATGAATGCACCCATCAATGTGAATCCGTCCGTTAGGGCGCGGTCTCAATGGTCCATTCTCTCATAGCTGCATTTTATAGCCATTATGGGGAATTATTCTAATGGTCGGTGCGCCTCCAACAGTCATATCACTTTGTCATGACGAAGTCCCATTCTGCGTAGTTCTGTTATTCCGACGAGGTTCAAGTTTTATAGATCTGCCTCCTGTGGAGTCTTTTTTAGAACTTCCCCTAGTTTTTCTAACTTGGATTTCTTCTTACTAAACTTCCTTACCTTATTTCTTGTGATCTGAGTCTCTGGATTCCTCTTTCCATTTTTATTCATGTCTTCTCTTAGCATGGTAACTTCGCACTGCCAATGTTCTTTCAAAGGGTTCGAAGGTAATACCTTGTTTCTTATTAACTCCAAGGTAGGTATTCTTCTTTCTTGCATGGGTAGGTCCTTCAAGCCTTTTTGCACTCTTTCAAAGTTGACAACTACTTCTCTTTCATTCTGCTGCTTCGACTCAACTTCTCGTTCTTATATCAGTCGATCTATTCTCTGAGCTATGAAATCCCTTAGTTCTTGATTTTTCTTTTCTGTAGCTTCTTCCTCTGCTTTCCTTCTGATATGATCTTTCTCAATCCAAGTCTTTCCTAATAAAAGTGGGAAAGGGGCATTGTTCTCAACAAACCTAATAAATTAAAAGTCCTCTTATGTCGATGTTTCATGAGAAATCATAGGTATATTACTAACTCTTCCACATAGGGTTATCATATTTCCTTTAAACAAGCCTATCCTTGCCAATGAAGGTATCATAGCAGGCCTTCCCAAAATTTACCAAGAGCTTTCTGTCATAATATTCACGTGCATTTCTTCATCTAATACATAGTCTATGTCGACGTCTTCTATTCTTGTAACTATGTGATGTTTTTCTTGCGATATCTCAAGTAAATTGATGTATCTGTGATCATCCATTACTTATTTTAATTGTATTAACATAGTCTCTGACTCTTTTTATGTATGATTCTTTAACATATCCTTAGTCTCTTGACCTTGTTTATAGTTTTCTTGTCTCATGTTCATATTTTCAACTTTAGCAATCATTCTTGGGCAATCCTCAACCTCATGACCAATAGCTTTACAACAAAGACAAATAGAACATGTACCAGGGCATTCTTTAGAAATATGACCCGACCTTATGCAATTATAACACAGTGTCAATCCTCTCTTTCTTTTAAACAAACCCCAACCTCTCTTGTACTGTGCACTGGGATCACAGTGCAGGACCTGCAATCTGCAAAAATTCTTTCTAAGTTTCTGCATCCACTTTTTATTCCAAAAATTCTTTCTATGCATTGGAATCACATATTTTTATTTATTTCTATCAAATTTATTCAGATCAACTCTTTCTTCTAACTGTGCCCTAGTTTTCAAACTAGTACAAAATCTATCAAACATACCTAGATTCATACTTTTGAAGCTAAAATTTCCACTTATCTTACCTTTACCAGAGAACAAAGTTTTAAGATCTTACCCCTTTTCTTCAAATTGGGTTCCTTTCTTAGCATAGAGATTTGCAAGTCAAAAAGAATACTGCGCACTGCAACAACAGATCTACGCACAAAGATTTCTCTTTTCTTCAGTTCCCAGCAATCACAGTTTCAGGTCCCGACAACGGAACCATTTGTTGGCATAGGGGCAGACCCAAGGCTCAACACTTTAACAACGTACCAACAAAACCCTAACTAATAGCCCTTTCGGCAACACTTGCAAAGCAGATGAAGTCTCACCTGAGGTAGAGGCAGGGGGGGGTTGTAGGGCTCAGGTGTCTACAACCAAGCTGGGACACAGATCTATGATTACAACACTTAACAAAGCACTTAGCCAACACCATGCATTAGATTATGATTCTCATTCACATCACATACCAACCCTTATTATAGATCCACACAGTGAAAATCAAGATCAAGCACTTAAAATCACTTAACACATAGCATTAACTCAGATCTAGCATTCATTTATATTTACTACCATTAAGTGCTAAGCAACAACATTCGATGCATTCATTATATATAACAACAACAACACTAATCAAATAACCACATAAACAACATCACACAAAGAAAATCAAGACACAAGATATACGTGGTTCATCCCAGTGTGGGGCTATGTCAACCAACCGCTTCTTCTTCTTTATTAGTCTTCAATCTTCTTACATTCATTTGGTCCTATGCACAAATCCACAGAGCCCAACTCCACATAGGACAGGAGATATGCGAGATGCGCACCAGATCCTCCTTCCCAAAACCAGTTCGAGGCACAGAGCCAACTCCTTAGTAGCACATAGCCTTACTTGACACAGTTTGTTTGCACAAAGCAGCTTACAATCTCTTGTACTAAGCCAAATAGTCATGTACTAAGCCAATTAGTAACTACTACTTTCTACATTACATTCCTTCCTATATATACTTTTACAAGAGGGCCTAGACATGGGTAAACCCTATGGTATGTGTTAGCGTCAGAAGTCACTCCTGGATTGCTTGCAGGAGCAGAGCCCAACGCCCATCAGTTTTATGTCACGATTTGTTTGTAAAGGGTGATCAAATGGAGATGATGGCTCTAGGAGGTATCTCTCTAACTCAGGGACCGAGTCTGGTATGTAAAGAACAGAGGAGGTTTGGAATCCTAACTTCAGCTAGTGGGTTGATTTAAAGATGAACAGGTGGAAGACTTAGGAGAAAGTGGACAAACAGCTCTAGGCATCCGTCTTGCAGCAGTTTCTAGAGTAAAAACTCTGAAAACAGGATCCTCCTGGTTTAGGGCTTCAAGAAACTGAAAGGGGACTTGACTGGATCCTCCAATTCCAAGTCATTCAGCGTTAAGGAAATCACAAGGACTGATTAGAGGCTTCGTAACTATTACAGTGATCCATTACAACATCATCCTATAATAGCTACAGCTCGACTGGATCCTCCAATTCCGAGCTGCTCTAACACAATGTAAACAAAGACATGAAAGAAATTGGCATCCATAAGGCAAGAAGTCTCAAAAGTTCATACATAACCAGAATAACAACGCTTCATTAAAAATTTACAACTGGGAGCTCTGCTCAACCATCGATCCTTACAAAACTGGCAAAAATGCCTACATATACTTGGAACAAAAATCCTGGAAGCGAAATCGAGACATGGCATTGAAGACATTACGTATGTATGCTTACTGCGCCTGCAGGCTCTAGGCAGTCGTGGACTTCAGTCAGACACAATCGTGTTCCAAAGGACCTGAGAAAGAATTGACAAGCTTACAGTCAATTCTGGACTTTCCATTTATGGAGGAAACGGTGTTCAACCACCATCAACTGCTGCAATAACTATTCCATTGGGATCGGGGAAGGCCCTGGCCGACTCTGTAGCTACAGGACATGGAAACCTTCATATTCTACCATTTGAATCTTGCTTGGAAGAATCATGGTAGGACTGGTGAGTTGACGTGGAGGCTGCCATGGTAACTGGAGGACTTGACGTGAAGTGGTGAATGGACGGTGATCGGTCAGGGAAAACGATAGGGCGGATACAAGTGGCAGGATCCATGAGTTTTGAAGTGCACGAGCTAGGTGGAGGAACACAGTGGTCGGGAAGAAAATGCAGATGTCATGATACGGGGAAAAGGACGTGGCGGCAGGGGATAGGTAATGGAGATCTGTGATGAATGTTTCAGAATTTTGGGGATTCGAGATTCGCGAGTTTGGAATGCGCGAGTTCCTTGTATCCGGGATCCCTGATATCCCGATGTGCGATGAGATCCCTTTCCTAGCAGCTAGCCCTTAACGGCTAAAACATGGTCCATATGACCTGTCCCCGCGCAACCGTAGCCAAACCCCCCATCGGAGTTTCGACGTTTTCGATGTCGATGAGCACGCATCCTTCAGACTCGTGATATCCTTCCACCTGTACTCCACTATAGTCCTCAGCCCCGTCGGGAAATCGCGTATCGGCATATCGCGATTCCTGCTGCCATGTGCACGGGACTTTCAATTCCCCGATCCTCGACTCTGCGGGATCTCTCGCCACGTGTCTCTTCGGAAGAACGGCTCTGATCCTCTCGGCACTTCTATGGGCCCGAGCTCCCGGATGCTCTCGGCACTTCACGTTTCACGAAATAACGGAGCTTCCCTTTGCGCGCTGAAGTCACGACGGGCGAAACGCCGAGATGGCTAGCCCTTGCGACACGCGCCCCTGGATCGAACAACCTATATTTAGCCTCCAAATAGAAGGGACTCCTTTACTTCTAAATGCCAGGTAAATTGGAAACTTCGATATCCCGCTAACCGTTGATCTGCTTTGTGAACGAATCTCAGCTGCCAATGGAAAAATTTCGCCCGCTCGCTTGACTTGTTACTTGGAAAAACAAGAATTCTCCCGAGCCGCGCTTGAGCATTTTGTACAACTTGCACACTCGAATACTTATCAAACCCATGACAAGAATTATTGCTAACAGTATGACATCCCATAACTCATTACATAAACCCTAAAACCCTTTGATGGGTCCACAATCCTGCAAAATAAGTGAGATCCTGGGATCTTTGCTCCGCCTGGGTGCTCCATCTTTGACTAGCCTGTCGAAGTCCCAAAAGTGGTCAAACACGACCAATGTTTCCTCAAAACTTGGTCAAGGGCCAACATGACTATCCATCTATGAGATATTTAAATGTATTAATACAGTCCATCATCCTCTTTTTCTTCAAAAAACTTTGGGCTTCATGACCACATCTATGGACTTCTTGTAGACTTCTTCAAAGCATCTTCCCGTGAGGGCCATGCTTAAAGTTATGCCATAAGGGGACCACTTTGGAGACTTCTTCAAATACACCCATCACTTATAGATGCTTCCAAACTTGCTTCGGGGCTTCTTTTATGGTTGACCAGGGTTGACATCAATGACAACCAACTATCCAACAGAATTAAAAACCATGGTGGTATTTTATCCATGGTAGGTTAAAAAGTGAATTAAAAATAAAAAAGGGGGAAAATTAATTATTATTTAATAAAAGTCATATATTTTCAAATGAACATGACTTTTCATGTAAATATTATGTTAAAGTATAAACGGAGAAGAGGGTTATGAGAAAATGTGTGTGTGTAGGTGAAAATGAAATATTCTTATGCATACCATTTGATGAGTGATGATCTAATAACATTCAAGGAGAGACAATTAAATATTAGTGAAGATCAGATTTGGTGTTGTAGCAAATAAATATGTGATTCTAGCAAGAAAAACTTGTAAAGTTGGATCTAAGGTAGAAGTAGAAGCAAGAATATCTGGTGAAGGCAGAGTGGAAGTAGAAGAAGAGAGCATTGAGCAGGTCTTATGAAATAAGAAAGAGTGAGTGTCAAGTTGATTTGGAGAAAGTAGAAGTAGCAAGTGCAGAGAAGATATGATGAAACCAGAAGTAATGAGCGCAGAGAAGATTTGGTGAAGACAAAAGAAGCAAGCAAACCAGTGAAGTAATTGCAAATGAAGAACTTGTAAGTAGGTTGGTGCCTACATAACAAATAATTGTTGGGATTAGTGTCTCCAATAGATCTGTGCCTACAAACATTAGAGGGGATTGGCTTCTCCTATAGGTTGGTGCCTACAAACATCATAGGGAATTGATGTCTCCTATAGGTTGGTTCCTACAAACAACAGAAGGGAATTGGTTTCTCATGTAGTTTGGTGCCTACAAACAATAGAAGGGGATTGGTGTCCCTTGTAGGTCGGTGCCTACAAAAAACAAAGGGGATCAGTGTCTCTTGTAGGTCAGTGCCTACAAACAACAAAAGGGATCAATGTCTCCATTAGGTCAGTTCCTATAAAAATAGAGGGGATCAATGTCTCCTATAGGTCGGTGCCTACAAACAGTAGTGGGGATTGGTGTCTCTAGTAGGTTGGTGGCTACAAATTTATAAAAAGATGTTTTGTGTTTTTCTCCCAAAAGGGTTTCCACATTAAATATTGTGTCTTCTAGTTGTTATTTTTATGTATTGCTTCATTATGGTTTATAAATGTTAAAAATAAAAAGATATCCTTATATTGATTCACCCCCCCCCCTCTTAATATAAGTGTGTGCTCAACAATTGGTTTCATATATAGTTCCTTTGAAAACAGTCTAACCACTAGAAGGTAGATCTCAAGAGCACACATGGTCAGTCAATAAGGTTTCTCTAAAAATAAGGATCTATTGTTTGATGGAACAAACTATTCCTTCTTGAGTATAAGGATGTGAACATATCTAATGGCACTTGGTTTTGATATTTTGAAATCGATCGTGAATGGTTATACAACCCTAACAACCCCACCAACAGATACGACCATAAAAAATTATATTGAAAATTATGCAAAAGCCATGAACACCATCTTTTGCAGACTGTTCGAATCATAGTTTGTCAAAGTAATGCATTGAAAATCAATGAAATAAATTTGGTACAAAATTAAAAACATCCATGAAGGAGATGACAAGGTCAAGAAGGATAAGATCCAAACTCATAGAAGTCAATTCGAGAGTATCAAGATTAAAGACGAAGAAAATGTTGTATCTTATCTCCTTCATGTGGAAGAAATTTTTAACACAATTAGAGGACTTGGTGAAATGGTTGAAGAATCAATGATTGTGCAAAAGGTGTTGAGCTCACTCCCCTTAAGATTTTATGCCAAAATTTCCACCATTGAAGAAAAAAAGGATATTGATAAATTAACAATGGATGAATTGCATGGGATCCTCACTTCATATGAAATGAGGACTGAAAAGGAAAAACCATAAAAAAGGGAAGAAACTTTCAAAGCCTCAAAGAAAATGAAGAACAAAAATCACAAATCGAGTGATTGTTCTAGCGGTGAATCAGACAAAGTGAAAGAATTTTTTTTGAGAAAAATAAAAAAGGGATCTGGAAAATACAAAGGTAAGTTTCCCTTTAAATGCTTTAATTGTGGAAAATTAGGACATTTTGTTGCTAAGTGTCCATATGCAAAAAATGAAAGTAGTGATAATAAAGAAGACAATAAAGTAAAGAGAAAACATCATCAACACAAAAATAGCCACACAGAGGACAAGCATGAAAAGAATAATAACTCTTATAAAAATAAGAAGATCCTCTACTCAAAATGGGTTAGTGACTCATTTAAACAAAGCAGTGAAAGTAGTTCAGATAGTGATAAAGAAGAAACTCTTTTTATGGAAATCAAAACAAATATTGATGAAGACAAAGGGAAATAAATGATGGATTCAGAAGAAGAGGAAAATGTTAAAACAGATGGAGAAGTGGATATTGAAGAAGAACTCATATGTGCCTTAAGAGAAATAAATAATCTAAGGAAAATGAATTTGAAAACAAAGGAGCAATTGCAAAAATATGAAGAAGAGGATCATGATTCAAAAGCAAAAATGTCACAAAGCCTTGAAGAATCAGAAAAGATTATCATAATCCTAAAAGTTCAATTAGAAGGGGAAAGAAGAATAGAATAAGTGGTGAGAATCCAGCTAAAGAAAAAGGAAGAAAATTTCAAAGAGATAGAATCTAAGATCGTTTCCTTAAGAAAGGATTTGGAAAAGTCAACTGCTCAGTTGAACAAAAGCTTGAAGTTTGAAAAGAGTACTGAAATATTAGGTGATATCATCAATTATCAAATATCTACATTCATTAAGAATAGTCTTGGATATTATATTGTTGTTTCCTCCCTACCTACACCCACCCTTTCTACAACCAAGGAAGTTTTATTTGTTGTAGGAGGAGTTCAAACTGGTTTTGTATAAAAACAAACTACTTTTGATTGTGCCGAACATATTTATGAGCTACGTGCTCCTCACATGCCATTGTTTTTTATATGTCAAGTTGTTATACTCTTGTAAGTGAACCTAAACCTAAGCCTACTTCCTCTGATAAACCAATATAAAAATCGGTTCTCTATCATCATCCCCACCATAAAAATTGAAGGAATGGAAATCATGCTTTCAGATCTTTGTAGAAGAGACATGAAAGTCAAAATTGTGGACCAGTGTCGACTATCAGGATAGATTGTGGTTGGATTGATGGATTTTCATGGAAACATTTGACTATATGTTTGAGGACTTCATATCATTGTCTATCATTAGTTATAAAGTCATGCAACTCTTCTCTTGCTTACTGATTATTTCCTTGGAAGTGGTCAGTTGGGAATAGACTTGACATGACAATCGATTGGAGTTTCGACTGGGTTATCCATCAACTAGAGGTTTCGACAAAAACTATTGTTTCTACTTATTGATCTCATAGAGGGGGAATAATTGAACTTGTGATATGAAAACCTAGTTGATGTATTCTTGATGACTCAACTATTTCTTGTTGAATCAAATTGGATTTGTCGAGACCAACCGAACCATGTTCGACTGTTGTTGGAGATGTACTACTACTTTTGTTGGATACGGAGACTGTCTGGATTGGCATATATTGATTACCTTGCTTTGTTGGTGACAATGTTCAAACTTCTTCAGGAGTGTTGTTGTATCATGTTCGAGTAGTTTTTACCATTGAGGCAAGCAGTGTTGATGATATAAATATAGCAAGTGGAGGA
>SNQJ01S0017396.1:46797-65316 GCA_010110895.2 Picea sitchensis | reverse complement strand
AGGGCCATGCTTAAAGTTATGCCATAAGGGGACCACTTTGGAGACTTCTTCAAATACACCCATCACTTATAGATGCTTCCAAACTTGCTTCGGGGCTTCTTTTATGGTTGACCAGGGTTGACATCAATGACAACCAACTATCCAACAGAATTAAAAACCATGGTGGTATTTTATCCATGGTAGGTTAAAAAGTGAATTAAAAATAAAAAAGGGGGAAAATTAATTATTATTTAATAAAAGTCATATATTTTCAAATGAACATGACTTTTCATGTAAATATTATGTTAAAGTATAAACGGAGAAGAGGGTTATGAGAAAATGTGTGTGTGTAGGTGAAAATGAAATATTCTTATGCATACCATTTGATGAGTGATGATCTAATAACATTCAAGGAGAGACAATTAAATATTAGTGAAGATCAGATTTGGTGTTGTAGCAAATAAATATGTGATTCTAGCAAGAAAAACTTGTAAAGTTGGATCTAAGGTAGAAGTAGAAGCAAGAATATCTGGTGAAGGCAGAGTGGAAGTAGAAGAAGAGAGCATTGAGCAGGTCTTATGAAATAAGAAAGAGTGAGTGTCAAGTTGATTTGGAGAAAGTAGAAGTAGCAAGTGCAGAGAAGATATGATGAAACCAGAAGTAATGAGCGCAGAGAAGATTTGGTGAAGACAAAAGAAGCAAGCAAACCAGTGAAGTAATTGCAAATGAAGAACTTGTAAGTAGGTTGGTGCCTACATAACAAATAATTGTTGGGATTAGTGTCTCCAATAGATCTGTGCCTACAAACATTAGAGGGGATTGGCTTCTCCTATAGGTTGGTGCCTACAAACATCATAGGGAATTGATGTCTCCTATAGGTTGGTTCCTACAAACAACAGAAGGGAATTGGTTTCTCATGTAGTTTGGTGCCTACAAACAATAGAAGGGGATTGGTGTCCCTTGTAGGTCGGTGCCTACAAAAAACAAAGGGGATCAGTGTCTCTTGTAGGTCAGTGCCTACAAACAACAAAAGGGATCAATGTCTCCATTAGGTCAGTTCCTATAAAAATAGAGGGGATCAATGTCTCCTATAGGTCGGTGCCTACAAACAGTAGTGGGGATTGGTGTCTCTAGTAGGTTGGTGGCTACAAATTTATAAAAAGATGTTTTGTGTTTTTCTCCCAAAAGGGTTTCCACATTAAATATTGTGTCTTCTAGTTGTTATTTTTATGTATTGCTTCATTATGGTTTATAAATGTTAAAAATAAAAAGATATCCTTATATTGATTCACCCCCCCCCCTCTTAATATAAGTGTGTGCTCAACAATTGGTTTCATATATAGTTCCTTTGAAAACAGTCTAACCACTAGAAGGTAGATCTCAAGAGCACACATGGTCAGTCAATAAGGTTTCTCTAAAAATAAGGATCTATTGTTTGATGGAACAAACTATTCCTTCTTGAGTATAAGGATGTGAACATATCTAATGGCACTTGGTTTTGATATTTTGAAATCGATCGTGAATGGTTATACAACCCTAACAACCCCACCAACAGATACGACCATAAAAAATTATATTGAAAATTATGCAAAAGCCATGAACACCATCTTTTGCAGACTGTTCGAATCATAGTTTGTCAAAGTAATGCATTGAAAATCAATGAAATAAATTTGGTACAAAATTAAAAACATCCATGAAGGAGATGACAAGGTCAAGAAGGATAAGATCCAAACTCATAGAAGTCAATTCGAGAGTATCAAGATTAAAGACGAAGAAAATGTTGTATCTTATCTCCTTCATGTGGAAGAAATTTTTAACACAATTAGAGGACTTGGTGAAATGGTTGAAGAATCAATGATTGTGCAAAAGGTGTTGAGCTCACTCCCCTTAAGATTTTATGCCAAAATTTCCACCATTGAAGAAAAAAAGGATATTGATAAATTAACAATGGATGAATTGCATGGGATCCTCACTTCATATGAAATGAGGACTGAAAAGGAAAAACCATAAAAAAGGGAAGAAACTTTCAAAGCCTCAAAGAAAATGAAGAACAAAAATCACAAATCGAGTGATTGTTCTAGCGGTGAATCAGACAAAGTGAAAGAATTTTTTTTGAGAAAAATAAAAAAGGGATCTGGAAAATACAAAGGTAAGTTTCCCTTTAAATGCTTTAATTGTGGAAAATTAGGACATTTTGTTGCTAAGTGTCCATATGCAAAAAATGAAAGTAGTGATAATAAAGAAGACAATAAAGTAAAGAGAAAACATCATCAACACAAAAATAGCCACACAGAGGACAAGCATGAAAAGAATAATAACTCTTATAAAAATAAGAAGATCCTCTACTCAAAATGGGTTAGTGACTCATTTAAACAAAGCAGTGAAAGTAGTTCAGATAGTGATAAAGAAGAAACTCTTTTTATGGAAATCAAAACAAATATTGATGAAGACAAAGGGAAATAAATGATGGATTCAGAAGAAGAGGAAAATGTTAAAACAGATGGAGAAGTGGATATTGAAGAAGAACTCATATGTGCCTTAAGAGAAATAAATAATCTAAGGAAAATGAATTTGAAAACAAAGGAGCAATTGCAAAAATATGAAGAAGAGGATCATGATTCAAAAGCAAAAATGTCACAAAGCCTTGAAGAATCAGAAAAGATTATCATAATCCTAAAAGTTCAATTAGAAGGGGAAAGAAGAATAGAATAAGTGGTGAGAATCCAGCTAAAGAAAAAGGAAGAAAATTTCAAAGAGATAGAATCTAAGATCGTTTCCTTAAGAAAGGATTTGGAAAAGTCAACTGCTCAGTTGAACAAAAGCTTGAAGTTTGAAAAGAGTACTGAAATATTAGGTGATATCATCAATTATCAAATATCTACATTCATTAAGAATAGTCTTGGATATTATATTGTTGTTTCCTCCCTACCTACACCCACCCTTTCTACAACCAAGGAAGTTTTATTTGTTGTAGGAGGAGTTCAAACTGGTTTTGTATAAAAACAAACTACTTTTGATTGTGCCGAACATATTTATGAGCTACGTGCTCCTCACATGCCATTGTTTTTTATATGTCAAGTTGTTATACTCTTGTAAGTGAACCTAAACCTAAGCCTACTTCCTCTGATAAACCAATATAAAAATCGGTTCTCTATCATCATCCCCACCATAAAAATTGAAGGAATGGAAATCATGCTTTCAGATCTTTGTAGAAGAGACATGAAAGTCAAAATTGTGGACCAGTGTCGACTATCAGGATAGATTGTGGTTGGATTGATGGATTTTCATGGAAACATTTGACTATATGTTTGAGGACTTCATATCATTGTCTATCATTAGTTATAAAGTCATGCAACTCTTCTCTTGCTTACTGATTATTTCCTTGGAAGTGGTCAGTTGGGAATAGACTTGACATGACAATCGATTGGAGTTTCGACTGGGTTATCCATCAACTAGAGGTTTCGACAAAAACTATTGTTTCTACTTATTGATCTCATAGAGGGGGAATAATTGAACTTGTGATATGAAAACCTAGTTGATGTATTCTTGATGACTCAACTATTTCTTGTTGAATCAAATTGGATTTGTCGAGACCAACCGAACCATGTTCGACTGTTGTTGGAGATGTACTACTACTTTTGTTGGATACGGAGACTGTCTGGATTGGCATATATTGATTACCTTGCTTTGTTGGTGACAATGTTCAAACTTCTTCAGGAGTGTTGTTGTATCATGTTCGAGTAGTTTTTACCATTGAGGCAAGCAGTGTTGATGATATAAATATAGCAAGTGGAGGACGTTATATTTTGGGCAGCATGCATATAATTTTTATTCATTATTTTGAAAATTCCTTCTTCATACATTGAAGGATTTTTTACACTTTGGAATGAAATTTGACGACAATTATAAATATTTTTCAAAGGAAACCTCAAAAGACTTTATGAGAAATGTATGTAACTTTGGAAGTTGGCACAGTTTGAGGTATCTACTATTTATGATAAAAGACAATTCCACATAGATATTATATATTTTGTGGCCATCATTGACCATGTTAAGGAAAATGTTTTTGAAGGACAATCGGATGGTGGTTTGATGACATTCAAGAACTACCAAACCAAAATCACACGTGTGACAGTGGAAGATCCCTTAGAAGCTATGAAGGAACATAGTAGCTTGAATATTCAAAGCACATGGAAGATGGGATTTTTTTCTAAAACAGTAGACCACTCATTTTTTAGCAGTTTGTGAGAAAATGTTTAAGGAAGCCAATCCTATCTGTTGTGAATAGATAATAGTATTGTGATGGTGAAACATCTAGCAAGTCATTGGAATATTTTTTGATAGTAGAAAAAGGAGCAGTTCAGGAGAGTGTCAATAAAATAGAGAAGACTAAGAAATTATAGGAAGAAAAGATAGTACATTCATCGAAGGAGCTACTTTAGAAAACTACAATAGAAATCACAGTCTAAGGGGGAGAAACAAAAAAAAAGGAACTATGCAGAAGAAGACGAAGCATATTCCCATCAAGTACCTCTTCCTAAGAATAATATGTAGTTGAACTAAGTGTCAATATAGAATACATTTCCACCAAGGAACCAATAGCAAATACTTTTACCAAACCCCTTCCCAGAGAAATATCTGAATATCTAAGACAAAATTTGGGATTTATATCCCTCTCATCTTGTCATAAAAGAAGCACAACTTAGAGGGATCATACATTTTCCATTGATGTTAAAGGGGGATCATTATAGATAGAGGGAGAGTTTCAGAAAGGGGGAGGAGGATTACAGATAGGGAGAGTTGCATACAAGGGAGAATTATGGAGGATTATGTGTTTTTGAGTACAGGGTTTCCATCAATGACAAAAGGGGAGATTGTTGAATAAAACATTGTCATTGATGTCAAAGGTAAGTAAGTATAAAAATATAATGTGACTTTAATAAATACAAAAGTGGAAACTTTAAGTGGAATTTGAGTTTACATAAAAGTGAAGTAAACATGAAAGTGGATTTAAAAAAGGTAAATGTGAAAGTGGAGTTTATGTAAAAGTGAAGTAAACATGAAAATGGATTAAAAAAAGGTAAAATTGAAAGTGCACATGGTATTTTCACATGGAATTAAAAATCATGGTGGTATTTTACCCATGGTAGGTTAAAAAGTGAATTAAAAATTATAAAAAAGTGGGGAAATTAATTATTATTTAATAAAAGTCCTGTCCTTTCAAATGAACATGACTTTTTGTGTAAATATTATGGTAAAGTATAAATGGAGAAGAGAGTTATGAGAAAAAAGTGTGTGGGGGGGTAAAAATGAAATATTATTATGCATACCATTTGAGGAGTGACGATTGAATATCATTCAAGGAGAGAAAAATAAATATTAGCGAAGATTAGATCTGGTGTTTTAAAAAATAAATCTGGCATTCTAGAAAGAAAAACCTTTGAAGGAAGATATAAGGTACAAGTAGAAGCAAGAATATCTGGTGAAGGAAGAGTGGAAGCATAAGGAATGAGCATCGATAAGATCTGATGAAAGAAGAAAGAGTGAGTTTCAAGTTGATCCGGTGAAAGAAAAAGTAGCAAGTGAAGAGAAAATCTGATGAAAGCAGAAGTAATGAGCGCAAAGAAGCTTTGGTGAAGACAAAAGTAGCAAGCAGACCAATGAAGGAAATGTAAATGAAGAACTTGGAAGTAATTTGGTGCCTACATAGCAAACAATTGTGGGGATTGGTGTCTCCATTAGGTATCTACCTACAAACATTAGAGAGGATGGGTGTCTCCTATAGGTTGGTTCCCACAAAGAGCGAAGGGGATTGTTGTCTCATGTAGGTTGGTGCCTACAAAAAATAGAAGGGGATTGGTTTCTCTTATAGGGTGGTGTATACAAAAAAAATAAGGGGATTGATCCAGATGGATTTCGGTGGCCTCCCACCTATTCCAACTAGCTCATTTTGGCAGTTTTCGAGTTTGGCAGTCTTTTTCCTAGTTTTCAGGTCCCTGACTTGCGGAGTCGTTTTGAGGCCCTAAACAGAGTTTGTAGGGCTCTCCATAGTCGAAAATGAACTTTGATAGATAGCAAAAAAATGTGTATTCCTCGAATATACCTTTCCAACCGGCCATCATGCGCCTAAAACGGAGATCGTATGAAAAATTTACAACCTCGGGAAGTTGATGTACTGACTTACCCAAATGGGGCCCACAAGACTTTTGGTGCTTCATCTCCTAGGGTTAGTTTTTTGGATGTCTAGGGTTTTGGACATTCCTGTTTATTGTAAAAATTCCTTCAAAGCCTTATTGTAATCATATTCTTGTGACTGAGCGCAGTTGTCACATCTCTTCTCAGGGATAAGCCACCACCATTCCAACAAGCTTGTTTTCCGTTGCATTTTACAGTTTCAACTTATTTCCTTATTGAATAGAAAACCAATTTTATTGTATCTTTGTTATTCTATGTTAAGCATCTTTTAATAATCTGTATTCATTTCGTTCTACTCATAAAATACAGATCAGTGGTATCAGAGAGGTTTTCTCCTTTTCATCTTAATGCATGCCCCCAATGAGGTCAGGGTACAAATAATTGGGTCTCGAGCTTGTTTCTCTTGAGGTCAAAATCTCTCGCACGCCCAAATGACCTCTAATGGAAGGAGAAAATAAATATGACAGGACAGGAAATCCTTTCAAAATGTTACTTGAGGAATCCCTCATGCAACAAAGAAATGCGATGATGGATAGTTTCGCACAAATTCTTCTGCGACTACCAACAGGCGACACATTTTCCTCGAGCGGAGGCACCACCCCCTTAAAGGTACAAATCAACTTCGATATTCCTATATTTTAAGGTCATATAGACGCAGATGTTGTAGATAAGTGGTTGAATCTACTAGAAGGGTATTTTTGGTCCATAACTTTTCAAATAGAGAAAAAATTACTTTTGCACTCCTTAAAGTCATTCCCCGTGTCAAAGATTGGTGGAAAAATTTATGTGAGCAAAAGGAAATAGAAGAACCCTCATTATTTACAGTTGCATCCACCTGGGAATATTTCAGGGATGTTATTAAGGAACAATACTACCATGTCGGAAGTTATGACGGCTTGTATACCAAATGGACCACACTACGGAAAGAAAGAGACCAAGCAGTGCCAGATTTCACAAATATCTTCCATACCCTGTGCACCAAGCTGGGTATCAAATATTTAGAGCGACATCTAGTGATGAATTATCATGGTGCTCTGCATAGATACATCCAGACCAAAATGGAATTTCTAGACATCTCCTCCTTGGGCACGGCCTATCTATATGCCGTCAAAATCGAGCAGAAGCTCAAACAAAATATGCGACAATTTTGGCCTGGGAACCCTTCACAGCAAAAACCAGGAAAGGGTGGACACAACCTACAGAATAAAGGAAAAAGAAAATATGGAAAGTATCAAGACAACTAGTCCAAGCGACAAGAAAAGGACACCAGAAATACAAAGAAGGATACCGGGAAGTGGTGTGACTTCTGTAAGAGCCCTTGGCATAACATTGTTGATTGTCGCTCAAAGAAATATTTTGTGGCCAAAGTGAAAGCCTCTGAATCAGATGTGGGTTCTGACTCTGAGTCAAAAATAGAAAGGGGAATATGGATCATTGACATGGAACCCATTGCCACCATTGCTACCACCAAGATCCATCCTGGTGAACCAGAAGAGCCAGAAGAAGGTGAGCACATTTTCCATTCGCATATGTGGGTAAAATGCACCCCACTGCACTTCATCATTGATAGCGGCATCCAAAATAACCTCATCTTAGTAGAGGTATTCAAGTGGTTGGCACTGCCAACAACACCGCACCCACAGCCCTACACCATTGGATGGCTCCGCCAAGGAAGCGATCTCTGCATTAGCCAACAGTGTCAATTGTCATACGAAATCAAGCCCTTCAAAGATGAGGTATTTTGTGATGTTTCTTCTCTCAAAGTTTGTAATGTTCTTTTGGTCCAACCTTATTTATGGAAACATCATGTTGTGTATGAGTTTAGGCCTCATAGTCTTATTATTACTTTGAACAGGAAATTGTACAGGATACTCGAGGTAGTCCCTCCTAGTGTTATTTCCTTGATCTCTATCAAGCAATGAAGGAAGGTCATCTCTCAGACTAGGAAATTTTCTTCTTCTTGATTCGGTCTCAGAGTAAGAAAAATATCATAGCAACATCCAGGGCCTCCGTGACCGATATCTCCACACAATAGAGGCAAGTCGATGAGGTCATTGAAGAAAACCCAGATATCTTCTCCTCTCCTATTGAGGTACCTATGCACTTCCAGGTCAAGCATTCCATCGATCTGACCCCAGGTGCATCACTACCCAATGGGTCGGTCTACCACCACTCTCTATTAGAAAATGAGGAAATCAAGAGTCAGATCCAAGAACTGCTCCACAAGGGGCACATCTGTCCCAAATCATCACCTTGTCGGAGCCCAATCGTATTGATGCAGAAGAAAGATAGGACATGGTGACTCTGCATTGATTACCGAGCCCTGAATAAAATCATAGTCTGGAACCAGTACCTAATTCCCCGAATCGACGACCTCCTTGATTAGATCACGAGGGAAAAATCTTCAGTAAGACTGATCTGAAGTCTGGCTACCACTAGGTCCCAATAAAACAGACAGATGTATGGAAGACCGCCTTCAAGTCAAAAGAAGGTCTTTTTGAATGGTTGGTCATGCCCTTTGGTTTGACAAATTCTCGAGCAACGTTTATGAGGATGGTGGACGATATCCTGCGACCTTTCACCAGTACTTTTTTAGTGGTGTATTTGGATGACATCCTCATCTACAACAAGACTTGGGTGGAACACTTGTAGCATATTCAGCAGGTTCTGCACACCCTGCGGTAGCACAAACTATATGCAAACTTGGAAAAATGATCCTTTGACATGGACATGGTCCATTACTTAGGCTACATCATTGACCAACATGGTGTTCATGTGGATCTGGCAAAGATCTAGGTCATCTGTGACTGGTCATCCCCAACCACACTCACTGAGATTTAGAGCTTATTGGGCCTCACCAATTTCTATCACAGGTTTGTGTTGGGATTCTCTCATATCGTATGGGCCCTCAACCATGTAACCAAGGGTGGTGGTAAGGAAATATTTGTGTGGGGCCTATCCCAAAAACAAGCCTTCGATAACTTGAAGAAAATTTTGTTCTCATCCCAAGTACTTGCATTACCAGACCTGCAACATCCCTTTTTAGATCGAGATAGAATCTGTTAGCGTCAGAAGTCACTCCTGGATTGCAGCAGGAGAAGAGCCCGACGCCCATCAGTTTATGTCACGATTTGTTTATAAAAAGGGGTGATCGAATGGAAGTTAACTCAAAACAATGTTGTTCTAACTCTGAAACTAGGCCAGGCATGCATAGGTAAGTGAGGTCTTATATAAACTTCAGACAGTGAGTTGTAGTAAGGGTGAGTAGGGGGAATACTTGTATAAGAGGAACGCAAGGGTCTGTCGTAAACATCAGGCTGCTAACAGACTGTAGGAGAAAACATCTAAACGCAAGATATTCTTACATTCAAATGCAAAAAATTGGAGAATACAACAATGCAACAATAAATCCTTTATCATAACATAATTGCAATAATTCGCACGACTCAGTCGATCACGAACTCTCTCAGTATGAGATGAAAGCTAGATGGGGTGAGAATACTGTCTGTCATTAAACAAGAAATCTTACATACAGATGCATAACCATAGAACTAGAGTGTATGTTAAAACTTTACAATCAGGAGCTTCGCTCTACCATCGATAGATTACAAAATACAAAGACTGAGTTTATACACTCAGAAAAATTCACCTAACAGTGGCGTGCTCAGTCATCCAGGGCTTGGTGTTCCTTCAGCCAAATTCGGACATATATTCATCGTCAGACGTCACCTTAACTGTGCATGGCTCCTGTAAGGGGAGTAGCTGAGCCATTAAGAGTCAAGTTAGCGTGTGCAGACCTCCTCTGGCTAGTCGAGGACTCGGCATGGCTTCTTTGTAAAAATTGGTACACAGGACCCTCTCGAGCAGACTGCTTGCCAGACTCTCCATACCCTACACTTAATGCATGAGGAGAGGTTTCAACCACCCCTTCTCACCTTCATTTACTCCAAGCAAAAACAAGGCTTGAGGTCGAATCAAATGGCACCTAGAGATCGCGATGAAACTTTCGACGACTAGACCCGACGCCTTTGGCCCCCTTTGCACAACTCTTCTTATTTACCAAGTGACCACGGGCTATGACCCTACTTTTATTCTCGCAGGCGCTTTCAGCGTTTGCGAATAGTAAGGAGCTGATCCTTTCTTATCATAATCGCGATGAGCGAAACGCTGAGATGGCCTAATTGGGCGCCACGCATCCTTCTCAAATATGACAGTCCTAAACTCACCCGACGATGTTGTGGGCCCCAGGTCCTGGACACTCTCATCACTTCACGCATCGAGGATATGAGGGAGCCTCTCCTTACACTTCGAAATCGAGATGGGCAAAAAGGCAAGGAGCCTAATCACGCACCAGGTGTCCCATTTAGATGGATGGCTGAGACTTCTCCTCGATGCTGCGGGCCCGACTTTGGTTTCTTTCGATGCTTTGGGGTTCAGGGTTTCGAGATGTAGAAAAACATGGAACCCTCACACTTCGAACTCCTGAATGCCAAAACACCGACGTGACCAGATCATACGCCACGTATCCTTTAGATGGGCAGCTGCTATCCTTTCCTGCATGCGATATTGGCACTATCCATCATGCTATTATCAGCGCAACTCCGCTAACCGCGATTTCCCGCCGACCACTGATATTCTCTTATGGATGAATCTGGACCGTCAACAATATACTTTCGCCCGCTTACTTGCTTGGAAGCCCAAAAATGGGATTTTCCCGTGTTGCGCTCGGGCGCTTCTCGTGCAACTTGCAGACCTGAATACTCTTGTGCCCAGGACAAGAAATGTTACTAACATTAGGCTCCATGGGGGATAGAGTCATCCCTGTGATGCTATAGGGACTCATTTTGCAGTTCCAGTGCCTTGTTGTTGGGCTATGGAGTCATTTACTATGCCAAAAAATAAAAATAAAATAAACAAAGAACAAAAAGGACAATATTTACAAAACACAGGAGCCACCGAGGGCTCAGACAAAACATTTTTTAATAAAATGCCCATTTACTGGGCTGCTGAAAACTTCTTCGCCCTCCAAATCTTCCAACTTGTACGTGTTATTTGAGAAGACCTCAGATATTTTGAAGGGCCCGATCCACAGGGCTTCGAATTTTCTGTGCTTGCCTTTATCTTGTTTAGGAGAATCCCATTTCAATACCAGGTCTCCTATCCGAAACTCTTCCTTCTTGGCCTTCTTATCAAAAACTTTCTTGATCCTTTGTTGATGGTCCTGAATTCTACCCATTACCTGCTCCCTGGCCTATTGGACTTCTACCAGTTGATGAATCATTCTGATAATGTCATTGGGCTCTTCTTGATAATCCTGGAATAATTTCTCTACGTGGATGGCCAGCTGAGAAGGGAAGACAACTTCTGCTCCGTAAACTAACTGGAAAGGGGAGATGGCTATAGATCTCTTTGTTGTCACTCGATCGACCCATAGAGTGAATTTCAGCTTCGAGTTCCAAGCCCTTTTGTTTTCCTCCAGTAATCTTTTGATGATCCTTATTAGGATTTTGTTGGAGGATTCTGCTAAACCATTGCCCTGGGGATAGTATGGGGTGGAGTGAATCAGTTTGATCCCAAATTGCTCACAGAACTTGACTAACGGCTCAGCCTTGAAAGAGGTTGTGTTATCAGTAACAATCTTTCTTGGGCAGTCGAACCTTACGATGAGGTCTTCCAGGAATCCAACAATTACTTTGTGGGAAGCGCTTCTAGTGGGGATAGCTTCAATCCACTTAGTAAAGAAATCTGTGGCAGTCAGGATCCATCTGTGTTGCCTGTTGGAAGTAGGGTGAATTTCTCCAATAAAATCTAGGCCCCATTGTTGGAAAGGTCCCGAAACAACTACATGCTTTAAAGGAAGGGACTTGAGTTGTTTCTTTCCTGAAAATATTTGGCATGGGATACAGGATCTAACTCCTCTATGGACATCAACGAACAAGGTGGGCCAGTAGTACCCATCTCTAAGAATTTTGTGGGCTGTGGTCTTCTAGGAATGGTTCCCTCCACATAGGCCACTGTGAAATTCGACCATGATCCTCTCGGCCTCTCGTGGATCCATGCATTTTAAAAGCACCCCCAGGGGGTCTTTCCAATATAAAATTTGATCGATAAGGCAGTACCTGACTGCCTTGAGCTTCAGAGCTCTTGATTTGTTTCTTTGCAGGCCATCTAGGGGCCACAACTCCTGCAAAAAATATATGACATCCTTATACCAAGGACATCGAGCTAACAAGGGTTCTGTTTGAGGGTCTACGTCGAACAACTGATTCTGTTGATTTTTTGATCGTACATTGATGAAATCCACCCCCAAAGCCTTGCGATTAGCTTCAGCCAACAGCTTGGCTAAGACTTGACCTTTGATCAATCTGGTAGGCCTTATTTCCAAGTCAAATTCCAGGATCTTGGCTATCCATTTACTCCTCTTCCCGTCAATGTCGGGATGTACAAGGATGTCCTTCACAGAGGCTGAAGGAACGTATGCAGTCACTTTTGAGTGCAAGACATAGACTTTGAAAGATTTGAGAGATTTCACTAAGGCATAGGCATGTTTCTCCATGATTTCATACCTGACCTCTACATCTCTTAATGCCTTGCTGAAGAAGGCGATGGTTTTCTCTCGCCCTTCCTCATTTTTCTGCAACAAGACCACTGCTACTGTATCAAAAGAAGCGAAAGAGAATATTAGGAAATCTTTGGAATAGTCAGGACTGATCAGCACAGGTGCCTCAGTCAATGCCCTTTTTATTTGGAAAAAATATTCCTTGGGTTCAGCGGTCCATTTCACTTCATTTCCCTTCTTGAGTATGGTTGTGATGTGTTTCACCAGCTCAGCAAAATTCGAGATGAATCTCCTCAGAAAATTAATCTTCCCCAAAAAGGCCTGAACTTCCTTCTTAGATCTAGGAAGCGACAGGGTCCGAATTGCCTCCACTCTGCTAGGATCAATCCTCACTCCTTCTTCTGATACTATATGGCCTAATAGCTTCCCCTCCTCCATAGAAAACAAATATTTATTTGGGTTTAGGGAAAGGCCAAACCTTCGACACTTCAAGAAAACTTTCCTCAGGTGACAATAGTGCTCTTTATATGACCTCGAGGAGACTGTGATGTCATCTAGATAGATTACCACAAATTGATCTTTCTCCCCGATAAAAGCTATGTCCATGGCTCGCTAAAATGTGGCTCCTGCATTCATCAACCCAAAATGCATTTTGGCATACATGAATGTGCCCCAAGGAGTCGTAAAGGCCATTTTTTCTCTATCCTCATGCATGACCGATATCTGATTATAGCCAGAAAAACCATCGATCATGGAAATCCTAGATGCACTGGTTACCCTCTGCAATATGTGTTCCATGTTGGGTAGGGGATAATTGTCTTTCTTTGATCTCCTGTTCAGGTTCCTAAAATCAACACAAAGCCTGATTTCTCCACTTTTCTTCCTTACCGGAACCAAATTGGCCACCCATTCGAAATATCTCAAGGGGATGATGATCTAGGCCTCTAACAACTTCTTCACTTCTTTCTCCATGACAGGAACCAACATGGGATTTATCTATCTTAGCTTCTTCCTAAATGGTTTAGCCCCTTCCTTCAGTGGGATCTTGTGTTCAATGACGGATGTGTCATACGTCTTGAAGTCTTCATAGGTCCATGCAAACACATCAGCAAATTCTCTCAGCAACTCAGTATATTCGGCCCTCTGTTATGTGGTCAAACTCCTTGACATCTTGACAAACTTAGGCTCCTCCGGTGTGCCAATGTTGCACTCGGTTGTGTCAGCATCTTCATCTGAAACCCTACCCTTTACTACCACATCATTCCCATCGAACAATCTTTCTAAAGGAATAAGTCCCCTGGGAATGTGATTGCTAGGTAGCTGAATAATCTGGTGGTTAGCAATTTTATTTAAAAACACCTCAGGGTGAGGGTCACCTTCCGTGTCAAGATCCTGATCAATGTGCAACGTAGAAAATTCATCAACAAATTCGAGAAATTTTTTGATTTCCAGATCATCTTCGAATACCTTCCAATGCTTGACATTGTCCGGTACAGAGGGCCTATATTTTATTTCAACATCAGATTTGACCATAGGCGGCAGAGGAACTTTGAGAAAACTAGCTGAGACAGCTAAAGAATCGGCTGAAGTATTTTCCCCCCTCGGAATGAAAGAAATGTTGAAATCCAAGAAGAAACTATCAATCAGGTCCCATACCTCATTTCTGTAATTTTTGAGCCAGGGATTATTAGCACGGTAGGCATTTCTGACTTGCTGGATAATCAACTCAGCATCTCCAAATAATGCTATCTCTTTAATTCCCATTTCTTTTGCAGCCCTCATACCCAGAACAAGAGATTCATACTCTGTCACATTGTTGGTGGTTTCATATTCGAGCCTATATGACAGGGAAATGGTTTCTTGAGAAGGTGACACAAAAAACACCCCAACACCAGCGCCTTCCCTGGAATAGGCTCCATCAAAAAACATTTTCCAGATGGGGATGATGGAAGGAGGAAATTCATGAGGAGTGGTGGGCTGCTCTCTGAGTTTAAGAGGGGGCTCGGGAGCATGAGTGAGTTGCAGTAAACTGGAACCTAAATCAGTGTCCAAGGCAAAAATGGGATGGTTGGTGGGATTAGCTTCATCACCAATTATATAGGCCAACTGGGCTTCCCTATATAGCCTCCTATGTTATCCTCCAAATACTGGGATAGTATCATATGTGAGGTCCATCTGCAAAGTTCCCCCCAGTCTTTTTATCCAAGATCTTGACAACAACATACCAAACTTGGGGGGGAGATCAGCCACTACAATATCCATGACCACACTTTTCATGGGCAACTGAAACAAGGTCACGACCAAGTCTTTGATAACTCCTAGACATTGAACTTTTATGGAGTCAAAGGAATAGAGGTCATGATAGGCTCGAGTGACTTCTAGACCTAATTCTTCCATGATGGTTTTGGGCATGAGGTTGTGAGAAGCCCCTGAGTCCATCAAGCAGTTATGCAGCACCTTGTCATGTATATTCAAGGAAGTGTAGAAGGGAGGGGATGAGTCATTTATGTCTTCTACCATAGGACCTAGAATAACTATAGGCTTTTCATCTTGAAAATTGATGGAGTCTGTGGGAAGGCATGAGACCTCGGATTGTAAAATCTCAGAGAATTGTTTCTTGAACCCTTCATGTTTAATCAATTCGGTTAGGGGCACAAGAATTCTAATCTTTTGAATTTCATGCTCGAAATTAAAAGAAGATGTAATCTTTGGAATTTCTCTTATTTCGGGAACATGACTCTGGACTATGGGAGAGAGGGATCGGGTCTTCTTACCTCTGTGACTGTCTACTGCTTCATTAGAAGGTTTCTCTGTTCTAGTGGACTGCTCGGGAACATTAGGTGTTATTGTCTTTTTCTTACACCTCAGATCATACCTGCCTTGGCTGCCACTAGTCTTGTCTCCCTTGCTCAGCTCATTTAGCTGACTGTCCATGAGAGACTCCTCGTATGTTGATTGAGTGAGATGAGTAAAAGGAGGAGTGTCTTCGAAGCAATGGATTCTAGGATCAAGATCATATGTGCCCCCTTCTTCTTCCTCATCCATAAAATTGTTTTGAAAAGGGGCCTAAATTTTCTGGTCTTCTTTGTCTCTTCCCCTCTCTCTTTGCACAGTCGGGGAAGTAATATTTTTTGGCCTCCTGAAACCTCCTTTGTTTTCAGTGTTTTGAGGGCCTTTGTATGCTTGCCTCCCCTCCACCTTCATCCTCTCCATCTCTACAGACAGAGACTTCACTATCTTGGTCAGTTCATCCACTTGAGGGTGGGGCACCGATGGGCCAGAAGTTGAGGCTTCCGATCTTCCGTTTCTCCTCTCTGCGTCAGCCTTGTTCCTCACTCTATCAGTTGCTAATACATTTGATTCCACCTCTATGGCCGCATATTTCATTTGAGATAAGGAGGCGTCTCTTCTTTCTCTCAATAAAATACAGAAATCGGGGCCAAACGCACTAGCATAAGAAATCTTGGTCGATGCTTCTGAGGGTTTTATTTTGGAAGGAATTTTATTATACATATTATTGAATCTTTTGGAGAAGTCAAAGACAGAATCTCCTTCCATCTTCCTCAGAGACCCAAACTCTGTCATGTAATACATGAAATCCTTCCTATCTCCCCACTACCTCAGAAAAACACTATCCAAGGCTTCGATCCCAGCAATAGATCGAGGGGCCAAATCTCTAAACCATTTCCTCACCTCACCATCCAGGCTTTGGACGAAGACTCTCATCCAGACATCTTCATTTTCAATGTTAAGGTTGTCTACATAACTATAGAAAGCAACCAGGTGCTCTTCCGCAGTCATGTCCCCTTCCCCAATGAACTTGGGCATGTATTTCAAGTAATCTCCAGCAGGGAGAGGATTCATAGGATGGGGTAGGACTAAGGGATCATATCTGGCAGCAACTATGGCATCCATTCTATTTAGAGGGGGATTAGCACCAGCCATAGGAATATTATGTGGAGGAGAACTTGGAGGAGAAGGAGTTCGCGAAGGGGCTACTGGGACTGAGTCTCGAAGTGGGATGGGAAACAAAAGGGGATTTAAGGAGAAGGCTAACGGGCTCAATTCATCAGACGCTCCTCTTTGTGCAGGAGTGGTAACAGTAACAAGAGGAGGAGTGGTAAAGATGGGAGTGGGGAAATCTTCAGCAGTCCTGGGTCTACGCCAAAGTACAGCTTCAGAGGAAAGGGGAGTGACAAGGATTTCTCCCTCCAATCCCAGACCAGGAGGGGAAAACTCAGCAGGAACACTCCCGAAATTCAGGAAACGGGATACCTCAGAAGGATGTCTGTTAAGAAATTGAGGAGGAGAAAATGGAGTTCCTACATAAGGATATGGCGGATTACCTGGTTCGGCGGTGGAATATTCCTCTTCAGAGGCCTTTCCTTTTCTGAGAACCACCTCTGGGTCAGTTTCAGGTGTAGCCAAAGGCAGTTGTGGATGAGACCGCGTGTGTCTGCCTCTGAAAGCCACAATTATCACGGCAGGTTCGCCATAGTGGAGTCGTCATAATGGAGTCACCAGGTGCACCGTAGCAATCTTCAAAGGCTCTGATACCTGATGAACCTTCAGAATCAGAGGCTCAATGTCATTCAATCTCGGGGAAAATTTTAAACTTCGTCCCCGACAACGACGCCAGAAATGTTAGCGTCAGAAGTCACTCCTAGATTGCAGCAGGAGCAGAGCCCGACGCCCATCAGTTTATGTCACGCTTTTTTTATAAAAAGGGGTGATCGAATGGAAGTTAACTCAAAACAATGTTGTTCTAACTCCGAAACTAGGCCAGGCATGCATAGGCAAGTGAGGTCTTAGATAAACTTCAGACAGTGAGTTGTAGTAAGGGTGAGTAGGGTGAAGACTTGTATAAGAGAACTGCAAAGGTCTGTCGTAAACATCAGGTTTCTAACAAACTGTAGGAGAAAACATCTAAACGCAAGATCTTCTTACATTCAAACGCAAAAAACCGGAGAATACAACAATGCAACAATAAATCCTTTATTGTAACATAATTGCAATAATTCATGTGAATCAATCAATCATGAACTCCCTCAGTATGAGATGAAAACTAGATGAGGTAGGAAAACTGTCTGTCATTAAACAAGAAATATTACATACAGATGCATAACCAGAGAACTAGAGTGTCTGTTAAAACTTTACAATTGGGAGCTTCGCTCTACCATCGATGATTACCCAAAATGGCGAAAACGCCTTCATATACTCAAACCAACAACAACAAAAATAAGACGCTGCATTAAAAACATTGCGTCTGCATGTCTTTTGACAATCTGCGCATGTAGACTCTGGCCGATCGTGCACCTATGATAGGCGCTATCAGATTTTGGACTGTCCTACTACAGACGAATCGACCAACTTTATTCCTTTGCTGGACTTTCCATTTATGACGAAGACGATGTCTAGCCACCTCCAACAACTGCAATAACTGCCCTCTTGAGATCAGGAACGGTTCTGGTCAACTCTACCTTTTGGGGACGTGGAGGTCTTCTCGAGGGGCCACCTGGACCAGCCGAATGGTTCATGGGATGAGAGGTGGAAGATGTGGCATGCTTGACGAGGATGTTGTAGATGCCAATATGGTGAAGGTGAGGTGGGGGTAAAAGGGGTGATTTCATGGAAGTGATACGGGGACAGGAGACGGCGAATGGAGGGAGGTGTTGAGGTGGAGGTGACTGGGCGAAAGGGTCACATGGCAGGTAGTGAGGACTTGGGACCTGAATATTCGTGCCACATATAGATAGGGGGCCCGCTATAGTGAAATTCCATTCCAG
>SNQJ01S0017396.1:23755-43415 GCA_010110895.2 Picea sitchensis | reverse complement strand
GCATAGGCAAGTGAGGTCTTAGATAAACTTCAGACAGTGAGTTGTAGTAAGGGTGAGTAGGGGGAAGACTTGTATAAGAGGACTGCAAGGGTCTGTCATAAACATCAAGCTGCTAACAGACTGTAGGAGAAAACATCTAAACACAAGATCTTCTTACATTCAAACATAGAAAACCAGAGAATACAACAATGCAACAATAAATCCTTTATCATAACATAATTGCAATAATTCACGTGACTTAGTCGATCACAAACTCTCTCAGTATGAGATGAAATCTAGATGGGGTGAGAAGATTGTCTGTCATTAAATAAGAAATCTTACATACATATGCATAACGAGAGAACTAGAGTGTCTGTTAAAACTTTACAATCGGGAGCTTCACTCTACCATCGATAGATTACAAAATACAAAGACTAAGTTTATATACTCAGAAAAATTCGCCTAACAGTGGCATGCTCATTCATCCAGGGCTTGGTGTTCCTTCAGCTGAATTCAAACAGATATTCATCGTCAGACGTCGCCTTAACTGTGCATGGCTCTTGTAAGGGAAGTAGCTGAGCCATTAAGAGTCTAGTTAGTGTGTGCAGACCTCCTCTGGCTAGTCGAGGACTCGGCATGGCTTCTTTGGAAAAATTGGTACATAGGACCCTCTCGAGCAGACCGCTTTCCAGATTCTCCATACCCTACACTTAATGCATGAGGAGAGGTTTCAACCACCCCTTCTCACCTTCATTTACTCCAAGCGAAAACCAGGCTTGAGGTCGAATCAAATGGCACCTGGAGATCGCGATGAACCTTTCGGCGACTAGACCCGACGCCTTTGGCCCCCTTTGAACAACTCTTCTTATTTCCCAAGTGACCACGGGATATGACCCTACATTTATTCTCTCAGGCACTTTCGGCGTTCGCAAATAGGAAGGAGCTAATCCTTGCTTATCATAGTCGCGATGAGAGAAACGTCGAGATGGCTTAATTGGGCGCCACGCATCCTTCTCAAATATGACGGTCCTAAACTCACCCGACGATGCTGTGGGCCCCAGGTCCTAAACGCTCTTGTCACTTCGCGCATTAGGGATATGAGGGAGCCACTCCTTGCGCTTCGAAATCACAATGGGAAAAAAGGTGAGGAGCCTAATCGCGCACCAGGTGTCCCCTTTATATGGATGGCTAAGACTGCTCCTTGATATTGCGGGCCCAACTTTGGGTGCTTTCGACGCTTCGGGGTTCGGGGTTTCGAGATGTAGAACAACATGGAACCCTCACCCTTCGAACTCCCGAATGCCGAAACGTCGACGTGACCAGATCATACACCACGTATCCTTTAGATGGACGGCTGCTATCCTTTCCTGCATACAATATGGGCACTATCTGTCATGCTATTCTCAGCGCAACTCTGCTAATCGTGATTTCTCGTCGACCGCCGATCTGCTCTTACGGATGAATCTGGACCGTCAACAATATACTTTCGCTCGCTTACTTGCTTGGAAGCCCAAAAACAAGATTTTCCCGTGTTGTGCTCGGGCGCTTCTCGTGCAACTTGCAGACCTGAATACTCTTGTGCCCGGGACAAGAAATGTTACTAACCGATTCTTTATACTATGTTGTGGGCACTGTTCTCACTCAACACGGCCACCCCGTGGTGTATCGTAGTGAGACACTATCAGATGTTGTTCATAAGTACCCTACTTAAGACAAAGAAATGTACTCCATTGTGCAAGCCTGCCGCCATTGGAGACAGTACATTCTAGGGAAGGAGATAGTCATCCACACTGATCACAAGCCACTATAGTTCATGCAAACCCAAGGAAAATTGCATAATGACTATCATCAGAAGTGGTCCACATACTTACAGCAATTCCACCTCAACATCAATTATAAAACAGGAAGCACCAATCGAGTTGTTGATTACCTCAACTGACCTCTAGTTGTGACACTCACAATGATGCTAGACTCTTGGGGGCATGAGACCTCCAGATGGCCCCTCCTCTATGAGACAGACCCTGACTTCTCCAAAACCTACCAAATGTTGGGAGAAAACTCAGTGGTCACTAATTTCCATCTTCAAGATGAGCTATTATGTTGTCTGGTCCATCTTTGTGTTCCATCAAGGGAGCACGCGAAGATGATTTGGGATTCTCACTATAGTCAGGTGGTAGGACACTTTGGCATCAAAAAGACAGTAGCATTGTTGTAGAAACATTTCTACTGGCTGAAACTTCGACAGGATGTCGGTAAGTATATTAGGTCCTACACTACCTGCACTATTGACAAATCGACCACTAAGAAACAAGGCTTGTACACCCCTCTACCTACTCTTGACAGGTTGTGGGAATCCATCTCAGTGGACTACGTGTTGGGCCTCCCCTCCACCAAGAGGGGAAATGACAGTGTTTTTGTGGTTGTTGATTGCTTTTCCAAGATGGCGATTATGGCCACCTGCAAGAAGAACATCACTGCAGAGGCCATTGTAAAGATCTTCTTTGAACGTGTATGGGTACACTTTGGGATCCCATAAACCATTGTCTCATATCGGTACATTCGGTTCCTCAGCACATTTCGGTCGAGCCTCCGGTCACTGCTGAATACCAAGATCACCAAATCCACTACCTTCCACCCCCAGAAAAATGGCCAAACTGAGGTTGTCAATCGGATGAGCGTACATATCTTATGCATGTACAATTCCAAGCACCCCCACACATGGGATGAGAGTCTTCTCTATGTCCAACATAGATACAACTAAGCCATGCATAGCTTAACTGTCCATAGCCCCTTTCAAGTGTGGTTGGGATTCCAACCATTGGGACCCATGGATGTTTCACTACCCCTGGTGACCACCTCGACCGAATCATCCCCTGCTCCACCAGAAGATGAAAAATCCACCTGGTTCATTGAGTGGATCCATCACATATGCCAATAGGTTCATGATATTTTACAGAAGTCCAATGCCAAGTACAAGCAGCGCCATGATCAACACGGGGTGCCACATAAGTTTCATGTGGGTGAAAAAGTTTGGTTGCACTTGCAAAAAGAATGCCTTACAAGGCCCCATCGGAAGATTCGCCCACTCTAGTATGGGCCATACACCATCACCAAGGCTATGGGTGACAATTATTTTGCACTCAACATTCCCCCTTTCCTTGGCCGACACCCAATCTTTAATGTGGCTCTCCTTTGGCCATATTTCCCACCATTATTGGACACCTCAGAGATAGAAGAGCGGTTGACACCAACATATGATCTCAACCCTAACAACAAATCCACTGATCAAATTGTGGACAAACATATCAAGGGAACCCGATAGTAAAGGATAAAGCTTTATTGAGTTGTCAAAGCAGGGTAGCTCATGCACCAAGGAAAGTGGCTCACTCGGGGCCAAATTTAGCAGAAATTTCCTCATATGATGGGGGAACTCAACGAAATGGAGACCATTTCTTCCTAAGGGGGGATTATTGATCCATGTGGATTTCAGTGGCCTCCCACCTATTCCAACTGGTTCATTTTGGTATTTTTCGATTTTGGCAGTTTGTTTCCTAGTTTTCGGGTCCCTGACTTGCGAGGTCGTTTTGAGGCCCTAAACAATGTTTTTAGGGCTTGCCATAGTTGAAAATGAATTTTAATAAAATAGAAGGAAAATGTGTATTCCTCGGATAGACCTTTCCAACGGGCTATCGTGTGCCTAAAACGGAGATCGTATGCAAACATTACGACCCTGGGAAGTTGATGTACTAACTTACCCAAATGGGGCCCGCATGACTTTTGGCACTTCATCTCCTAGGGTTAGGTTTTTGGATGTCTAAGGTTTTTGACATTCCTGTTTATTGTAAAAATTCCTTCAAAGCCTCACTGTAATCATATTCTTGTGAATGAACACAGTCGTCACATCTCTTCTCAGAGATAAACCGCCACCATTCCAGCAAGCTTGTTTTCCGCTGCATTTTACAGTTTCAACTTATTTCCTTATTGAATAGAAAACCAGTTTTACTCTATCTCTGTTATTTTGTGTTAAGTATCTTTTAATAATCTGCATTCATTTCATTTTGCTGATAAAATCCATATCATGGATTGGTGTTAGGTATGTTCCTACAAACAATAGAGGGGATCAATGTCTCCTATAAGTCAGTTCCTACAAACAACAGAGAGGATTGATGTCTCCAGTATGTCAGTGGCTTAAAAAAAAAGAGGGGATTTGTCTCTCATGTATTTCAGTTCATACAAAAATTAGTCGGGATTGGTGCCTCTAGTAGGTTTGTATCTATAAACGTTTGTAACAGTAGGTTTGTGCCTACAAAATTATAAAAATAAGTTTTTGTGGTTTTCTCCTAAAAGGGTTTCCACGTTAAATATCGTGTCTTCTGGTTGTTATATTTATGTGATTGCTTCAATATGGTTTATGAATGTTTAAAAGAAAAATATATCATTATATTGATTCACCCCCCCCCTTCTCAGTATAAGTGTGTGCTCAACATATATGCTCAAATGGGTTGGATCCAATGGTGGAAAACAAGGAGTTTTTCACCATTGGGCAAGGTTGAACTCCCATAAGGCACTAACCCAAAGCCATGGAGGCACCTTGAGGTAGTGTTAGAATGTGTGGTTTCACCCAGAGATATTGTATTAAATTATATCGTGACCTATGCACACGCAAGTGGATTAAATCCCATCGCCATGTCCTTCAATTTGTTAATCCCAAAGGGGTTGGATATAATGGTGGAAACCGAGGATTTTTTCACCATTGGACAAGGTTCAGTTCCCATGAGGGTCGAACATGAAGCCATCGGGGCACCCTGAGGTAGTGGTCAAACATGTGGTTTCACCGAGAGATATTATATTAAATGGCATCATGACCTGTGCACACATAAGTGGATTAAATCCCACCCTCATGTCCTTCATAATTTGGCCCCCAAGGAGTAGAATAGTCGGTGATGGAGTGTACTGTTAAGGCACCCTATTATGTGAAGTCACAAATTTGAAACCCTCGAATTACCTTGTGTGCCACATGAGGGGACACAATGAAATTCTTGGAGGTTATAGTGGTAGCATTCAGATAACATGACCCTGTGTCACGCGAGTATGTTCCCAACTAGTCGTTGATTACGTTAGTCACAAAACAAATACTAGGTTACATATTATACTTTATTACATGTATTAATATTCCTTATTAATACTTTAGTACTATAATATTAATATTCTTTTAACCTCACCTTAATAATACTTTTATAGTATTAAAATTACCTATTATACTTTAATGTTGATAACTTATATATATATATATATATATATATATTATTTTAATATTTATATATACTTTAATAGCTATTAGGGGTCTTTAGCGAACGTTAGTAACTCTACAAGGTTCCTCGTCTCACCTTTTTACATATTTATCTTCTTGGTATCCGTCTTCTCCTACCCAACTACTTGTCTTGATGATGGATGCAGCTAAAGATCCAAAACTTTGACAAAGTTAAAATGACAACTACGGACTTTCTGAGCAATTCTATAAACTTCTGATGAATGTTTATGTGTTGTTTACTTTATGCATTTATGTTTTGTTGATATATCATGATGATGATAAATAACATGCATGCCTTTATGAGCTAAATAATAAATAGTAATGTTTAATGTGATGAATACCAATCTAGTATTTAATTTGCAATGTTATCCACAAAACGATTTGAGATTCTAGGAATGTGTATGAATGCAATGGACTCAAAATTCCTTTCTAGAATCTTCCCTTGTAGATGTTTTCTAAACTATTAGGGAGCAAAGACATGGTAAACATTATTTAGTGATGATATAAAAATATGGGAATCTAAGCATACACTGAAATGATGGATGTGTAGTTGATTTGCATAAACTAAAATCCCGATTACAACAACATACTTTGCTTGTTTGTTTGTGGCTAACCCTAGACATACACCACCTGAATGAAGCAATGTGTGTGAAGGAGAATAAATCGTTGAAACCATTGAGGAGAGATTTTGATTCCATCGACTAGCACAATCAACAAACTTGATGTGGAATTATGGTGAATGATTCATATATTACACCATGAAAGTGAAAAAACAATCAAAAGTGTCATCAGGTTGGTTTTATGCCAAAAAGATTAAAAAACCTACTGAATTTACAACATAGAGAATGTACAAGTGATGGTCATTATGAGAATTTGGGTGCTTAGGGATATAATTTTTTCAAGTACAATTTATTGATCAGATCTTTGAGCATACCACCCTTAGGTTGAGTGATCTAGGTGGATATCAGTGGCCACCCACCTATTCCAACTAGATCAAAATGATTTGATTGAGCCCCTAAATGACAACAAAATTCTTTGATTGAGCCCCCAAAATGAATCTCCTCAAAAATACCTTTCCAACATGCTACCGTGCACCCCAAACAAATATCGTATGCCAAAGTTACACCTCGGGGAAGTTGATACACCAAACTACCCAAAACGGGGTCCACAAAACTGTTGGATTTTCATCTTTCAGGGTTAGGGTTTTGGATTTTCTTTATGTTAAAAATGCCTTTAGAGACTCATTGTAAACATATTCTTGTGAATGTGAGTAGTCATCACATCTCTTCTCATAGATAAGCTTCCACCATTCTAGTGAGTCTTTCACTCTGTATTTTTACAGTCTTGTACATTTCACTCATTAATAGAAATTGTGTATTAATGTACCTATGTGTTTATGGTTATATCTCTGATAAATCTTTGTTATATTATTGGATATATGATATCTCTATTCATTTCATTATTATATCTCCGCTCTCATTTCATGCCGAAAATAATCCTGATCAATGATATCAAACCAGGATACTCTTGATCACTTTTTAGTGCATGTCCCCGATGAGGTCTGAGTATAGCAAGTTCGGTCTCGAGCTTGTCTCTATTGAGAAAAATCAGTCTCGCACACCCAAGAAACCCTCCATGGAGGAAGAAAAGAAAAACAATGGAGTAGAAGATTCTATTAATCTGTTGTTTGAGCAAGCTCTCACATGACAGAGGGATGAAATGATGGAGAATTTTTCCCACATCCTTCAACGCCTTCCAAGGTACAAGTTAATTTTGATATTCTTGTATTTGAAGRACARATAGATGCGGATGCCCTAGAAAAATGGTTAAATCTGCTAGAAGGTTATTTCTCTGTTCACAATTTTTCCGATAGGGAAAAGATCACCTTCACACTCCTTAAGGCTCTCCCCCATGTCAAACATTGGTGGGAAAATTACTGGGAGAAAAGTTCCATAGAGGATTCTGAAATATATGGGGCCAAGCCCACTTGGTATTTTTTTGTGGATGTGGTCAAGGAACAATATTACCATATTGGAAACTATGATGACCAATACATGAGATGGACCAAATTGAATCAAGAGAGGGGTCAAGCAGTTCCATAATTCACCAATACCTTCCATACCTTGCACACCAAGCTGGGTATCAAATACTCTGAGCGATATTTTGTTCATAAATGTTGTCAAGCTCTACACAAATACATCCAAATTGAAATGGATTTTCTGGACATCTCATCACTGGGTCTTTCTTATCGATATGTTGTTAAAATCGAGCAGAAATTTAGGCACCATTTAGGTCTACAAATCTGCAACAACCAAAAAATGATAAATATGACCCTAATAACCAACCTTTAGAAAATATGTCCAAGACACAAGAAAATAATGGTAATTGAAAGACGAAGGACACTGGAAAGTGGTGATATTTCCACAAAATAGCTTGGCACAACACCGATGAATGTCGCTAAAAAACATCATTGGTGGATGAGATCAAAGACAAGGATCCGAACCCTGATTCAAAATATGATTCAGAAAATACTAGAAAAATACAATTTATCGACGCAGACCCCACTGCTACTGTCACAACCACAACAATTCAACCATAAGAACCAGCAGATCTTGAGGAGGGGGGGCACCTTTTTCATTCACAGATGTGGGTGAAGGGGACCCCACTACATTTTATTGTTGATAGAGGAATCCAGAAGAATCTAATCTCATCATAGGTTGTCAAACGAGTTATCGTGCACCCCAAATGAAGATTGTATGCCAACGTTACGCCCCTGGGAATTTGATACACCAAACTGCCCAAAACAAGGTCCACAAAGTTGTTGGCTTTTCATCTTCTGGGGTTAGGGTTTTGGATTTTATTTATGTTAAAAATACCTTTAGAGTCTCATTGTAATAATCGTATTTCAAATGTGAGTATCTGTCACATCTCTTCTCAGAGATAAGCTGCCACCATTCTAGCAAGTCTTTCACTCTGTATTTTTAAAGTCTTGTACATTTCTCTCATTAATAGAAATTGTGTATTATTGTATATATGTGTTTATGGTTATATCTATGATAAAAAAAATTATATTATTGGATATCTGATATATCTTTATACATTTCGTTATTATATCTCTGCTCTCATTTCGTGCCGAAAATAATCTGGATCAATGAGCAAGAATGTATGCCCCCTTGGTTAGAAAATGCTTGATAATGAATGGTCATTTCCAAAGGGTATTGAACTTTCCTAGGGTGACGGTGTCATTTGAAAAATAATATAATAGAAATAGATCGCCCTTTTTGAATGAATGAAGATGGAATTTCCTTTCATATGTGTCCTTGGAGTAATTTTTGGTATCTTTGTTATGTTGTAATGAGGATCAATAATCCTCTTCCATACTCTCCAGAGTCATCAGTCTTTGTTTGAGAGGGGTGTTATCTGGCCAGATTTCAACTACCATTCGTAGGGTAGGGATATCACACTTAATGGGAAGGATTGATTCTACCTTGTGAACAAGGTATAAAGGGGTGAGACTAGTTGAAGTATTTACAGATTCCATGTAGGATGAAATTGAAAAGAAGAGAATATGGTGTTAATCAGTATTATGTTTTCTAGCATTCTATTGTAACATCGTTTTGAGTATTTTGTTGACAGCCTCCACCTTCCCATTTGATTGTAGATAGTATGGGGAATAGATTCATAGGTGAAGCTAAGTAATTAGGATAGTACTTGGAAAAAATTCTTCTCAAAATGCTTTCCATGATCAAATCTAGTTATTGGGGAAGCTTGAAATGGGTGATGACATGGTTAAAGAAAAGATGGGTGGTGGTGTCCATTGTTTTGTTGAAAGTGGGAATATATTTATTCCACCTGGTGAATTAGTCAACAACCACTACAATGATGTACTTGTGGCCATTACTGGATGGGGGATCACATATCATAAATTCAATACCCTATTTACAAAAGGGGTTGATTGTGATGATAGGGTGCAATGGAGCTGGTGGAGCTCGAGTTTTATGAGTGAAAACCTAACACTTCACACATTGTTGGTTGCTTGGATGAAATCATGAAATAGGGTAGGCTGAAATGATCCAACATTAATAAAATTTGGGTGGTGGGAATTATTGACAAATTCCCACTAAAATCCACATTGTTGCAATCATTTAGAACCTATTCAACTTCTTCCAATGTAAGGTATTGATGTAATATATTGTCCACTCCCCACCGATATAGAACATACCCTATGGAGAGGTACCAAGGGGCTTGGTGGTGGATGGGTTGATGATCATCTCAAGAAATATGTGGGCCAAACTTTTGAGTGTGAAGGTAGGTAAGGATATGTCTACACCATGGGTCATCCAATGAGATTAGAAATAGGTGCTTATATAGGAAATTTTAATTCATTGATGGGTCCTTGGTTTCAAACAAAATATTAGTGATGAACTCAGATAATACTAGTTATTTCTTACTCATAGGAGTGGTGAATTATAGATAAAATTCTTGGAGAATTATGATCCACTAGGTGAACATTTTGTTGGCGAGTCTCTAGTTGAGTAAGTATTGCATGGGGTTTGATTTTTCAATGACCTTGGTGGTGCACAATAGGATTTAGTAGTGTATCATTTAACTATGTGGAAAAAAACTAGAGCTAAATTCTCCTCATGATTGTAGTTGAGAGGATTCCCTAACAATTTATTTCTTACATAATATATGGTTGCATCTTCACTATTTTCATCCCCGTATTGGACTAGCATTCCTACAATAGAGATGCTTGAGGTGGATAAGTAAAGGATGTAATCATTATTGAAGTCATGGGGGTTGACCAATGGGGATTTGGAAAGAGAATATTTTAAGACATTAAATGCTTGTTCTACCTATTCATCCCATTGGAATGGAATGTATTGATGCAAAAAACATAAGAAACCATGTGTAGAGGTGGTGTAGTTAGGGACAAACTACCATATGAATTTGGATTTTCCTTACATGATCTACAATTGGTGTAAATTTTTGGGAGGTGGAATATCACTAATATCCTATAATTTTAGAGGATTCCCTATTATGATATGATGAAGCCTAGTAATCACCGAGTAGTATCATAAAAAAAGTATTTGATAGGGTTCAGATGTATTTTGTATTTCTGAAATCCCTTGAAGATTATCTAGAGGTTGATGGGGCCTATAATGGTATCAATAATGTTGCATTGTTGATCTTAGTACTTTAAATGTCAACCTCGAGTTCATACAAACTTGAGAGGTATCATTCACTATGTGTTCAGACCTGACACATGTATCTATATATTGGGTGGAATTATGATATCCTAGGTATTACTTTGAATCCTTCAGTGAGGGAAAAACCATGAATAAAAATGTAAGCAATAAAACGGAAGCTAATCTATGTATGTAAAACCTAAGATTCAAAAGCAAGAAAGACTAAAAATCAAACTATAAAGAAAAAATTAAAATACCTAGAAGTTCAATAACCATGTAGGCTTGTGAGGTTGCAAATATAAGTGTTTACATGGGTTGTTGGACCAAATAAAAAACACATTCATGCTAGAAAACCAAATTTCAATTCTCTAAGAAAAAAGAGAAATTACTAATTCTAGTATACTCTATTGCATAAAGTGAATTTAAGACTCTAATAAAGAAACTAATCATAATGAAGTGATAATTGTCTAATACCATATTTCTAATTCCTAAAAGGAATCATAGTTTGAGTAAAATGAAATTGAAGGCAATGCTACAATAATTTGTGTTGTGATATAGGAAACTCTATAGGTCTATAGGAAACTTTATAGGAAATGTACACATTATTCCAATATTTGTACCAATGATGCAATATGATATGTTGTAAGTAAAATATGATTAAATGATGCTAAAATGAAGTTATTATGATATAAGAGAGATATTATAACAACATATACAAGACTATTATCTATATATAGGAAATATATAGAAAATGCATAAACCATATGCTATCTTATTGCATAACAAAAAGAAACTAAACTTGAAACTGATAAGCATGAAAGTAAAGATACAAAAGGGTCCTTGAGCCACTTGGGTGGGTCCTACCCAAAGTAACAAAAGGAACCTAATAAAATMTAATGATACTGAAYTGAAAAATGGAACYTCTTTATTAAATCATCAAAATAGAATTACAATGGAAAAGGTCTAAGTTCTCAATCTCRTGAATGATTACAAGAATTAACTAACTAACTCAAGGATGATATTTTAGYTSTTATTATTCTATGAACTAGCATCAGTTTGTCCCTTCAATCACTCCTTGAATAAAGGGATATGYTTYCTTGTATCCCTAAAATTAGGTCCTTGGTTCTAGGAACTAGTTCCCTTGATAGGGTGTCTTAAACACCTTGTCAACTTCTATAATAAGATGAGGGGACAAAATCCCTATTTTTTGTCAAAGAACACTTGGAGCAGAAATCCTCATGTGGCTCGACCTGCTAGATTTAGTCTTGCATACACACATTTATCATGAAATCAAGTATAAATATAAGTACAAAACGCATCTAATTAACAATCTCAATTTACTCATTAATCAATTGCAAGAAACCATAATTTTATATTAATCATAGTAAAAACCATGAGTTTCATAGCTACTAAGGGGATCAAAAAGTTTTATTGATGTTTATGATAGACAATATGGAGGGCCATCATCACCCCCCAGCTAAATATTTTCACACCCTAGTGCAACAAAAATGATTATGCGTCTTCCCTACTCTATTTTTGGTGTTCCTTGTGCATTTTCATAATATCCCATGCTATATACCTGGTGATGGATCTATGTTGATGTTACCTTAATATGTCCTCAAATTATTTCCAATGCTCCTCTTTTTATTTGTCCAATTATATTGGAGGTGAAGGATTTAGAAGGAGAGGAGGACTAAGTTTCAATCCAACCCATCTTACCCTTAAATTCCTCATGGATTATTTGTAGAAGGAAGTTATAAAAAGTGTAGCTTGAAGGGAATTTGGTGAGTGAGGCTCCCTTAGCTAGAGACTATGTGGAAAATAGTTCCATATTCTTTGACAAGCATGAGTTGACTCCTCCCCTGAGAGCCTCGGGGTGTCTTAAAAGTGATCCATAGATATGACTTTTTTTCTTTCAAAATGGGGGATACATTATGATCTATGGCTAAGACATCATGTATTTCTAGGATCTATTTTGGTTTAGGTGATTTATCCCTGATTCATATAGGGATATGAAGCTCCTCTTCCCTATACGTTTTCAACTCATCTACCCTGATCTCTTCATGTATGAGCCAATATGCCAAGGCCATTAGTTTCACATCCCCTATATATAGATTTGGGATCCATTTATAGTGGTGTGGGAAGGCAAGTTTGTGTAAGTAAAAATCACTCATCCTAGCCCTTTCTCCTCATTGTTGAATTGGAAAAAATCCACAAACTCCTTGGGAGCTTCTATGTTGAAGCCTACCTATTGTGCTAGGCTATCTATTTGGAAAACTTAATCAACAAATAATTTTTTGTATCCAATCGACACATGTAAATAAACTTGTTACTTGTTCTTTTAGGTCATCTACTTAGTTATGTCATTGACATGTGTGCATTGATCCAACATTGTGTGATAGACCATTGGGAAAATAATTAAACACAAGTAAATCATGAATAACAAAATATCTCAACAAGGATACATGTGGTTTCTTTCTTTCATCCTTGTAACATGGCTATAAAGTGAGGCTACAAACCATGAATTAAATTAGGACTAGATATAAGTATGTTTATACATTATAATTACTATATGAACTCCAAAGTATGTTAATGCCAAATTCTTGGCTCATTACAATTTAAAAATCCTCATGCAAACATTATGGTAACATCAAATCTCTCTCAGTCTTGTGTGTGCCACATTAAATTTATGTTGTTGCTACATCTAAAAAATATGAGGATGTTTAGACCATAATGTTTAGTTATTCCCTCCAATAATGAGAACAAGGCCATGTAACTAGATTCACATATGTGAATAACTAGTGGAAAGAGATTAAATTTATATAATTATGGGGGTTTAGGGTTAATGGGGTTATATATAACTATATAACACATATTATTTATGAATTTAAATACAAATTATATTACAAACAAATAAAAAATATAAAATAGCAAAACTCAAACATAAAAAACACACTATGATGTCAAACCCCCAACCAAATAAACCCACTCCAAACTCGTTGACCATTGCATTGATCTACCCCACTTGCTAGTATGGACAGTGTGAAGAGGAGAAACTCGCTAACATTTGCATTGGATTGATCCCACCTTCTAGTAAGGAGAATGCGTAGAGGAGCATACCCATACAAGCAGAGATTGAACCCACATATGTGTCCAAGGAGGGATCGACCCCACAATAGCTTATGTATGTAGCCTCATTGTTAATGTAGATATATAATGTAGATCTTGTAGTTGTTTGTTCAATATGAAATGGTTTCAATTGATCTATTTGAGTTCCATTCACTTCAAATTTTCCTTATCATTCACTCTTAAATTTAGCTTCGATACCCTTTATACTGCATCTTTTTTCCATATTTTTATACATGAAATAGAGAACAAACAAAGTTTGAAATGAAAATTTAACAGACGCGATCGGACCAAAAATATAGATCCAAGATCGATAGTATCAGTTTATTTCATCTTGTGAAAGTGAATGCTAGATAAAAAGGGGTTGGAGGACTAAATTATAAACCATTTTATTAACAGATGATAACATGGCATAACCTTATTCATTTCGATATGCAGGGGTGTTATTACAAAACAACTTTAGTTGGCCACTGAAATGCACGAATGAATGAAAAGTGGAATAGTGATGTAAGCCAAACCAAAAAGGTGTCGCGTCGATGTAATTCAAAGGATTTAAAAAATAATAATAAAACAATAAAACCTAAAGGTAAATGCACACGGTAAATATTGTTAAGAGTATAGTAGACCCTAGTAAAAGTAGTCAAATTATCCTTCGACAAATAAGTTCAAGTAGTGTTCACATTTTGTTATTTCAAATCTATTTGTATTGTTTAAAATAAGGATAGATGGAGAAATGTAGTCAATCTGATCAGCCATCATCCCCTGATGAAAAAGTCCTAATTGACCGAGATTGTGAAATTTTTGAAATCGTTCTATAATAGTTTGATCCTTATGAGTTAAGAAAGTTATCATGTGATAGATTTATGGATTTTCATGACTATTTACATGTCTATGAGTTGGGTAAATTCACAATTCACCATACCTATTATTTTCTTGAGTTTGTCTCCTAGTGTGAAAAGAACTATATTTCTGAAAAAAGGGTCGTGGTCTCTGAAAATGGGTCCATTATACTCTATATCAATGTCGAGTTTATTACAAGAATGCTATCTCTTATTGAAAACCTTAACTCTGAGACTTGGAATCGATTAAAGTAACATTAACTAGAAAACCTTCCAGAAAAATGGTTAAATCCTAAAGAAAAAAATTATGGATCTAGCCAAGCCCATATCTTGTTAGGAAATTGTGTCAAATGTATTGTGTTCTATACATGCCTATACTATGTTTTATAATGGAAATTCAAATAGTGACTTGGTTTTAAAAACAAATATTCAATTGTTGTGTATTTCATCATCACTTTTCCTTCTTGGCTTCAAGGTTTATCATTATAATGAAATACAAATAACTTACAGAATAAAGAATGACATTTTTATGGAATAAAGAATGATATATTAGGATGTTTGTAACATACCCCACTAGCCAGAGGTTGGGGTATGATACCTGCAAGCCCACCCTTGGACTTCTTTCTCATATCGATATCTTCTTTGATTATTAAAGATGCATAAGATAAGAGAATTAAGAGAATTGTTGTGTATTTCATCATCACTTTTCCTTCTTGGCTTCAAGGTTTATCATTATAATGAAATACAAATAACTTACAGAATAAAGAATGACATTTTTATGGAATAAAGAATGACATATTAGGATGTTTGTAACATACCCCACTAGCCAGAGGTTGGGGTATGATACCTGCAAGCCCACCCTTGGACTTCTTTCTCATATCGATATCTTCTTTGATTATTAAAGATGCATAAGATAAGAGAATTAACAACATGCACAGTAATATCGAGCAAGCATGCATGTTCTAAAGATTCAATTAACGATAATTAAATATACAGCGAAAAAAAACTCATACACAGATAATAATATCAAAATGGAGAGAACTTATATTTATGAAATATGACACCAACCGGTTGCATACCAAGAACGTTCCACCCAACCGTAGACACTACTACTCCAAATATCAACAGCAACGTCACCCCCGATCCAGGGCTATGAATCCACAAGGACGGTTCCAGAGTGAACTTGGCTTCCCAAACCAATCATCTCTCAAGATCTCATAGGCTTCCTAGCACTCACAACAATCCAAGTACCCAACTCTCTTCTACCCATCTTGCATCACTTGAGAGAATAGACCTCCACCTTTCTCTGCCACGCAGTCCCTCAAGCAGTCCTTCTCCTTATTTGGGCCTCCAATGCAACTGGTCCAAAATATCAATGTTGGAACTCTCAGGACTCACAAATCTGAGCCATGTTGGACATAGGCCACTGCATATCATACATGCAGGCCTCAAGACACAACTAGATCACACCAACGGTCACTACATCCAACTATCTCGTGATTAATTATTTCACAGTTTGGTCCCCCTTCCCGAGACCAATACGCATGTGAGTATGGATAGAGGAGGTAGGTAAGTGCATGGGAGTGTGTGAGGGTAAGAATGAGGTAACACAAAGGTGATGGAGCGGACAAGCCAATGACCAACCCCACAATCATACCAAGGGCAGGTTTAAGTATGTTCGTGGGGAAATCAAGAACCTACTAACCTCCCCAAGAAGCTCACGTCACTGTTTCCCTCATTTAGGCAAAAATGTAATTAACGTACGAATAAACTTTTAGCCTCTAAATCCCCCTCTCTTGTGGAATCATAGCCCCCTATAACTCTATTCCTTGTCTGTGTAGCAGCCAGCGATGTGTTTATTATTAATAATGATCAAAGAATTACATTTCTTGGGCATATTGGCCCTTTAAATAATTGTTTGGGCACTCAGGCCTCTCGGCATTATAACAATACATTATTTAAAATGGGGGTTTACAACCTGGGGTGTTACATCCCCTCCCCCTTATTTTGGCACTGTCCTCAGTACATATACAAAATAGAGATCAAAATCTCAAATTTATTCAAAAAGTTGTGGGTACTCTGCCCGCATGGCATATTCATGCTCCCAGGTAGCATCTTCAGGACCGTAGCAGGTCCACTGAACTTTTACCAGCTCTATAACTCGATTCCGGAGCATTTTTATCTTTCTTTCCAATACCCATGTTGGTTGAACCTGAAAGTCTCCCTCCGTCTCTACTTGAATCAGATGCCAATCAACAACATGGTTAGGATCATGTACATATTTATTTGGTAAAGATACATGAAATACATTATGCACATTCATGGAAGCAGGTAATGCAAGCATGTATGCAACTAGCCCTATTTTGTCCAATATTTCAAATGGACAATAGAATCTGGCTGCCAGCTTTGTACAACTACCCAATTTCAAAGAGATTTTCTTGGCCTTCACTTTCAAAAGTACATGCTCCCCTACTTTAAATTCTCTAGTTGTCTTGTTCTTGTCTGCATTAACTCTATGTCTATCTTGAGCTGCCTTTAAATTCTGCTTAATCTTGACCACCTAGTCTTCCATGTCCTTGAGCAACTCTGGCCCAAGTACCACTCTATCTGTTGGGTTGTCCTAGGTCACTGGAGTATTGCATTTCCTACCATACACGGCTTCAAATGGGATCATTCTCAATGAAGCTTGATACCCATTGTTATATGCAAACTCAACCAAGTGTAAGTAATATTCCCACTTAGATGGCTTATTCATCACATACATTCTCAGCATGTCTTCAATTATTTGATTGACTCTCTCTGTTTTCCCATCTTTCTGGGGGTGATATGATGTGCTAAAGTTTAGATTTGTGCCAAATCCTTTAAACAATCCCCTCCAAAAGTTGGAGGTAAACTTTATATCTCTATCTGAGACAATTGTCCTAGGTATCCCATGCAACCTAGCAATTTCCTTCATGAAAATTTATGCAATATTAGTCGTTGTATGTGTTGTCTTCACAGTCAAAAAATGAGAAGCCTTTGTTAATTTGTCAACCACCACCATAATTGAATCATGTTGCTTATTCATTCTGGATAAACCTATGATGAAATCCATGGTTATCACTTCTCATTTCTTCTCTGGAATTGGCAATGGTTGCAACAAACCTGTTGGGTGCCTATGCTCAGCCTTCACCTTCTGACATTCCATACATCGAGCGATGTAATCAGCAACATTCTTCTTCATTATCGGCCAAAATAATGGCTTATTACTGGTGTAACTGTTTTCTGGTAACTGAAAGGTCCAGCATAAGGAATATCATGCATTTCCTTCAGTACCAAATTCATGAGTTCTCTGGAACTAGGAACATAGATTCTATTTTTATGCATGAGTAATCCATCTTCCTTTATCTCATATTCCTTTATTTTTTGTTATACATCTCCTTGCTGTAATTTTTCCTTTACCTATAGGTAATGCTGATCTGTAACAAGACCATCTAAAATTCTACTCTTCAAGTCTAACTGATGCATACTAACAACAGTAGCATGCATGAGATGCACTCTCCTACTAAGTGCATCGACAACTTTATTCCACTTTCCCTTGATATGCTTTATATCAAAGTCATACTCACTTAAAAATTCCATCCATCTTGTTTCCATGGCATTCAAGGTTGGCTGTTCAAAAAGATACTTCAAACCAATGTGGTCTGTTCTTAATTCCAATTTATTCCCCATGAGATAATTCCTCCACATCTTCAAGCCGTGAACAATGGCAGCAAGTTCCAAGTCATGCGTGGCATAGTTCCTCTCATGTTCCTTAAGATTTATGGACTCATATCCAATGACATGTCCATTTTGCATGAGGAATCCCCCAAGTTCTTCCTTACAAGAGTATGTACATACCACAAAAATTCCATTTGGGTCAGCAATCTTTAACACAGGTGCACTAGTAAGTAATTCCTTCAACAGATTAAAATTATTTTCACACTTGAGTGTCCATTCAAATTCAGTTCCCTTCTTTTGCAAAGAAGTGATGGGATGAGAAATCTTATAGAACCCTACTATGAACCTTCTATAATAGCTAGCTAATCCCATAAAAGATTTGATGTCTGACACATTTTTGGGTGTTGGCCACCCTCTAATGGATTCGACCTTCTATGGATCTACTATTATACCCTGCTCTGAAATAATGTGTTCCAAGTAATGGATCTGCTTTTGATAAAAATAACACTTACTCAACTTGGCATACAACTGATTTTCTCTTAGTACTTGCAATACCAATCTTAAGTGATGTGCATGCTCCTCTTCAGACTTAGAATAGATAAGTATGTCATCCAGGAATACTATGACAAACTTGTCCAAATAATTTCTGAATATGCCATTCATTAAGAACATGGAGACAGTTGGTGCATTGGTCAGTCCAAATGGCACCACTACAAATTCATAATGCCCATACCTGGTCCTAAAGGTTGTCTTATGAATGTCTTCTTCCTTGATTCTTGCCTGATGGTATCCTTCCCTCAGGTCAATCTTTGAAAATATATTTGCTCCTCTTAGTTGATCAAAGAGGTCATCAATTCGGGGTAGCAACTACTTGTTCTTTATAGTGTACTTGTTCAGTTGTCGGAATTCAATACACAGCCTCAAGGTTCCATCCTTGTTTTTGACAAAAAGTACTGGTGCTCCCCAAGGTGAAACACTTGGATGTATGTACCCTTTCTTCAACAATTCCTCCAACTGCATTTGTAATTATTTTAACTCTGGTGTGCTCATTTTGTAAGGTATTTTTGACACTGGGGTATCTCCTGGCACTAAATCAATTGAGAAATCTATCTCCCTTCTTGGTGGCAATCCAGGTATTTCTTGGAATACATCCTCAAATTCCTGTAGTATCGAGAAATATTCAAGGCTTGGCCCCTTCGTATTATCTGGCTCTTCCACATGAGATGCATATAATTGGCATCATGTTCTAAAACATATTTTCAGCTGTAAGACCTAAATCTCCCTTATAGAGATGGGTCTTGGAACTCCTTTCACAAATCTCTGTTTTCCATTTCCATCAAGACATGTAAATGTCTTGTTATGACAATCTAGGATAGCATGGTGCTTGTCCAACCAATCCATCCCAATCATAACATCATAAGACCCCAATGGTATGATATTTATATCAGTACTAGTATTCATGCCATTAAGACTTATGGAACAGTTTATGACCATATCATGGATTCTTCTTTTGGTTC
>SNQJ01S0017396.1:0-23745 GCA_010110895.2 Picea sitchensis | reverse complement strand
GTGGAATGTGTTCATTTTGGATGAGCTCTTGAATATGGAATTTGATTTCTTCATTATCTAGAAGGAAGCATCTATATACCAGGCCATGAAGTGAAGGAGCACCAAATATCAAATTAATTGAATGTTTGACCTCGTAGTGTAGAGGCACCCTTGAAAGAAAATAAAAGATATTTATTTCTCTTCAAATATATTTTCCACTTGCCTTTATTGTGTGTAGAGAGGCTTCATGTAGAGGTTGTGGAAACCAAATTGATCTTCTGATAACCTTTTGACCAAATCACAACGAGGAAAAATCTATCGATTTGAGAGATTTACCTTCTTGCATTGCTTCACTAATATCAAGGAGACTACAATAGTTGGGAATACCTATCATACCCTATAAGGATGACCCCCCAAACTAACAATGACACTACTAGACCTAGAGTCATAAACCAAATATTTCTTCCACAAATAGGGTTGGCCTAAAAGAAAATCACAAACTTCAAGTGGGGAAATATCGTACAATACCTCATCTTTGAAGGGATTGATGCTTTAGGGAAAGTAACATTCACTACAAGGAGAACACCTTGTAGTGGAGGTTTTTAGTGTTACAAGTTTTGTCAAAATTTCAAAAATACCTCCACTATTCCAAGTGGAGGTTTTGGCGGATGTTTTATATCTAAAATATTTTGGGCTGACAAAGGTCGTTATGGAGGTTTTTTTTTCATTTTTTTATTGGTAAAAAAATTCATCGATTCATTTTAACAAACACGCACTGGTGTGTTTTTAAGTAACATGCATTGATGCACACACAAAATCACAAAGAACAGGTGCTCTTAAAATTATTATGGACCGATACTGTATGTTATGTTATATGAAACATTAGTTCTTTATTGTTATTGTACACACTGGTGCATGTGTTTTTTTATGCAGCAACGATGCTCACATGAATATTACACCCCGATTCTCTTATATATGGTCGCACCAGTGCTTGTTCTACCACATGCATGGAAGGATAGTGAAATTTCCATAAACCGAGGCGAGATATCAACGCCATTTTTTGCTACTAAGAACCAGTGCATATTTGATAATAAAATCATCACTGTAGATATTATATATAAAGCACTGATGAGTATGTTTTATATAAACCACTGGTGCAAATAATATATAAAGAATCAATGTTTTTTCACAATTGGTAGCATTGGTGTTTCTATTTAATTAATGGGAACTAGTGCATATTGATAAAAAAAAATGCACTTCCATCTATTTCATGACACATTTTTATTGAGTTCAAAAGAAAACAATGCATTGATATGTATATATTTTAATTAATTGATTTTTTTTTACAAATTTTCTATTAATCATCTCAAAATAAAATATTTTTTATAATAATATTGTTTTTATATTTTTGTTATTGCATTTTGATATAATGATTGCATTAATGTGCTATCCATTGATTTACACATATGTTATTTGTAACAATGTAAATCATCCATATAGAAATTAATCAACAACACAACATTTTACAACATTCGACAATGCAAGAAAATAAAAAACCTATTTTATTATATATGAATAAGAGACCCATCGTGATACAAAATGGGATAACGTAAAGGTCCACAATAATCAAAATGAAACCAATATATAATTGCTACACTTATTGGTAACATGTCCTCATGCAATTGGGACATTATGTTGAGTACACTAAACAAAATCCGTGATTTTCACAGACAAATATTCCAAAACATACAACTTGCAGTAGCATTCAAATATATTGATTGTCATTCATCATTTGAACTATTTTCATCACTCAAGTTGTGTGCATGCCTCATTTCTTCATTTCTTGTAAGCAATATTCTGCTTTGGTTATTTAAACTAATGTTTTCTTCATCAACTTGTTTTTGATGTTTTTTCAGTTCATGTTTCATCTACAAACATAAAAATAAAGTGTAATAAGTAAATTTACATTTATATATATAGTAGAATATACATGATTGTGTAAATAAAAAATCACACCATAGAAGTGAGAGGTTCATAAACAATACACATGCTTTCGAAATCATGCAACATTTCGTGTATCAAAAGCTCTTGTGTTGGATGCTCCCCATACTTTGTTTCCTGCATGTTTAATATGCCATGACAAAGCATAGTCGATATAATTAATACAAATGTTTCTTATTGTTCCATTAATTATTAAAAAAGGGAAGTTAATCAACATAGCTACATAGAAATTGTTCAATTAAACCTTGATACTTCAACATATACTCACAACCCTTAACCCAATGTTGATCAATTCATTGGTTGGCTCTTCTTTGCATGTTTAGCACCTATTAGAAGACATCCATGGAAAAGTGTAAATTTATTATTTAAATATAAACATCAGAAAAAATATTAAATCTTAAGTAAGGCCGAAAACGTAAGTGCCCACAAACTTTGTGATCAACCTTTTTCTTCATTGTTGTCTTGTCTTATGTGCTAAATGGATTCCATTTTTTATTCTTTTCTGCAACAAAGTAATTGAAAATTAGTATTTCATATGATAATTAAATTCGATGTACATAAAAGAATAAATGAATGATTACATACATATGATACACGTTGTTGTTGTTGGGATGCCTCATCATGTGATGCAATGATGTTCATTTATTTTACAATCTCATTGTACACTTTTTTGGACATCCCTACCAACATGTATTGGCTTTTCCTTCGTTTGTCACTTGGAATTTTCATAATCTTCTTGAAAAACAAAAAAGCCCAATATATTTTTTTTTAAATGGACATGAAAGTATATATAGAAAAACAAATTAGTTTGCTAATTATTGGAACATATTATGGAAACACATGTTTTGTAATAATACCTTTTAAATGATTCTTTTTTGTTATCGTAAGTTTCCTCTATTACAAGTCTCATGGATCTCATTAACCATTGCTCTGAAAACTCTTTCTGTATTTTATGTATAACCTAATTTTTGGAGTCATTGGATTGATTTTTGTATTGTAAGTGGAAAGTACATCTATGCATTCCTTCCAGTACATCTCTCAAAGTTTTGTAAAACAATTTCCCGCTCTAAGTAACTTCAAGAACCACTCCAGTTGAACTTATGATGAAGATGTCATTGTCCTTTATATCCTTCACAAATTTTGTCCTCTTAGGACGACATTTTGTTTCCTCACTAGCGGTCCCTGCATAGCATTAAATAAATGTGAAATTGAGTGTTTAAAACTTGTTAGCGATTAATGTTAAGAAATTCATTTTTAGTAAAAAGTCAAAGAAGACCTTCATGTTGATTACCTTTTGATCCACCTAATTCCTCTTTTTGCAACGTTTCCATAAATATTTTACGCTCTTTTTCATTCATATTGCAAGCCATCTTATCCATTTTCTTTAATTTTTTTCTTTGCATGACACGTATTAACCAATACACATCCTTAATTTAAACCTACCAATAATTGAAATATATAATTAAATTTTAATAAAAATTAAAGAACATGTCTTGTTCTCTTGTTAGGATGAGATACCATCGCAATTGTTGCAATAAGTTCTTTTCCTTGAACTTCTATAAGCCATCTTCTATAATAAAAGAAAATAATGAATAATCATATATAGAACTTATGAAAAAGTTTACAAAATAATATGTCGATGCATGTAATGAAATAGTATGACTTGGTGCACAAAAATACCTATACGCATTGGTGCTCGTTACTACATATTGCACATCGACTAAAGAAACTGGAATTGTCAAATATATAACATATGAAATAGTTTTACAAAGTAAAATTTCAATGGGTGTAATGAAATAGTACGACCTGGTATGCTCAACATACAATTCGCACCGGTGCTCTTTACTACATATTGCACACTGAATAATATACAAGCATATGTTACTAAAATAATCGGTAATTATATTTTAAACTAATTGGTGTTTTTGACATAAATATGAGCTCCATTGTGACATTACTGTACCATGCACACCACACGACATGAAAACGTTTCATGAAAAACCCCCGACAACAATAGGGTTTGGGATCCAATGCAATGATTTATACCATTGCAACATAAACTAAATGCTCCATATTCAAGTAAAAAAAACCCTGTAAAAATCTAGAGCTTAAAACAAATCCGCTTGTGAAATATACAAAGGGGAATTAATAAAAATAACAAGAAAGCTAGGGCTTCCAATACATAAGGTAACTATGAAACCCTTGTATTTTTTTTGAGAATGCATTGAAAATAGTTTGAATCAAATAGGAAAAATTGAGATGATTTACAGAACGAAATCACATACCTAAAATTTATCCTCTACATATTTGTATGTGGCCTACAGAGATCCCTTCCAAATTTAGCTCTTCAAAACAATGAACCCACTCCAAAGTCTCCACTAGTAAATCTCTCTTGCACAAATCTCCCCTCTTAGTTTTGCCAAAAAAATGAAAAACTGAATAATGTTTTCGTTTATAAACACATACTTTTCAAAAAATGAAATTCCCGCTTGTTTTTTTGCTTTATATTTTGGCACATTGATGATAAACACGAGGACTATTTTTTTGTAACAAATTTTCAGTGTGCTATATAGTTTAGTGCACCTGTGCACTTTAAAGAGAACCAATGCACTTTAAAGAGATCTGATGCACTTTAAAGCACCAATGTGCTTTAAGGCACATTGATGTTCTTGTTTTGTATAGAAGCACCGATGAAAAGTATATATTTGTGATTTTAGTTTTTTTTCACTGTACATTTACTGCGTTACACAATTTTAGGAATTCGATGGTCTATATACCTACAAACTCACCATATCAATTCTATTGACACAATAGAAATGCAAACCTATGGAATTAAATTTTGCAGAGATTTTTCTTACAATTTTAGGCTCCCAATTCGCTATAGATATACAAATGTATTAGCATCAATTTTATTGACATAATAGAAATGCAAACCTCTACAATTAAATTTTGCAGAGATTTTCCTTTGCAAAGATAGTAACAAAAGTGACACTTTGATGCTTTTCATAATTCAATGCAATGTACCTTGTTATATATAGATGCATTAGTGCCTTCTTATATATATATATATATNTAATTAAGATAAATTTTAAAAGCCATTTGAAAATTTGTTTGAAGTTAGATTGTTCTATGCTTCTGAAACTTTCATTTAAGAATTATTTTGTGTATTGGTGATGGTTTTGACTAAAATGCAAGGAAAAAAAGGTTATAATTTCAAATGGCCAATTCTTTAGATTTTAGCTCATTCCATATCATTGTAAGTTTTTTGACTTCTCCCCCACCATTTGAAGTAATTCTAGATGTTATTTATAATTCATTTATCTGATTGAATTTATGTCATTTATGCTCATGCATTTGAATAATTATTAATCGAATTTTGTAGGATCGTGACTCTAGATTGATTTTGGAGGCGCAAGATATTCCACTGGTCTAAAAATGCCGCAAGATCTTATCAGGAGAAAGACTCCAGAGACAAATGTTTGATGAAAATGGAAAACTTCTTTACCCTACCAATTGTAAGATGCCATCTTCTATCAACCTACATCTTGGGTTAATGATATTACACCGTGAATTGAATCTCTTTTATGATACACCAATAGTATGTGTTTTTTCAAAATATAAAGGTTTGAAGAAGAACCATCAACATGTCACATTGTCCCATTATGTTAATGATCGACTACCCAAAGTTGATGGTCTAATACCTCCCACTGTGGTCAAGAATCTAATAGGTGATATAGAAAATGCATGTAGGAACACTTCCATAAGTGCATTTTTTGAAAATTTGGAAGTGAGATCAACTAATTTTTGTCCTAAATTGGCTGACCCATCTCCTTATGCTGAGTCAATGGAGAGTTCTAGTGAGCCAAAGTATAATATTAGTACTACGCAAAACATATCTACAAGGAGATCCAAAAATTTGTGTGAGATAAGAACAAAAATGTCCAAGTAAACACCAAACTTTGTTCAATTGTTGGAAGGTAGTGATGACTTCCCTCTTCCTATCCATGTGAAAAGTAAATACCAAACCTATTACAATTGATATTTGTATGGTGCTTGGTCATCTTCCATGCATGTGCCCAATGTTGGAACCAAATTCTCTTTTTGTGATAATAGTTATATGATTCTCAAGTCTAAAATAGATGTTGCAAATCTTGGGTTGTATATCCTTTCACATGTATCCGTTCCTCCCAAACAATTAACAACACTTATGCCATTTTGTGGTCCTCTTTATAGTCGGTCTGATTATTTGAATATTGTTAAGTAGAAACACAACATTTCCATGTATAGTATGTGCATGAATGGTTATGCTTCTGGAAACTTTGATAGGAAAAGCATGTATATATCGATGGTCGTCAACGAACTCATGGGAACATTGCAACATTCATAAATAGTTGTAATTCCTCATTATTTAATGCAATTTTTTCCTCTGAGGAACACTCCAATGAGAAAGAGTTCTGTATGAGAATGAAAACATCCATAAATTTTGTTTTTGTGCATGCAATAGGTATTTTTTCTCCTGGTGATGAGTTGTTAATAAACTATAAATTTCACATACCACCAACTCCTCGTAAAAAATGCCTTGCATTGGATTTGCCTTTAGATGTCCCATTGCAACATTGGGTATACCTTTAGATGATATCTTAAAGAAAGTTGAGTAGCCCACAGAGGAGCATATGTGAGCTAAAGCATTGAGGTGGTGGTAGAGGATCGAATATGTGCACTAAATTATGAGATGTGCTAAAGAGTGACCTTTTCTTTTTCCTCCGCAAAGTAAAACTTCCAAAAAATTAAATATGGAGGTTTGCATACTTAGTTTGTGAATTAAATTATTTTTCTTCTAGCTGTTGCTACTGCTGCTCCTACACTTTTCATCAGTCTATGATTCACAAAAAATTATTTTTAGGCACATATATATAGATAAAACAAATTTCAATTATAAAACACACAAATATATAACTAATTTGTATTTATAAAAATATGAAATTAGTTTATGTTTGCAAAACAATATGGAAAAATAACCAGTGCTACTACAATAGTTAATACACACCATTGACAATGCACTATATTAGAAACAAAGAATCACTAAGTGGTGCATTAATTAAAATGCACCGATGCTTTATTTTTAGTCGAGAAACGACATATATAAAGTGGTGTGTTGGGTTATCGGATGCACCAGAGATGGGTCTTACAACAAGATGTCCCACTATGCCATTTCACATATGTTCCTCTAGTACATTTGACATATTTTCTGATGATGTTCCAATGCCCTTCTGATGCATGTGCGGCTCTATTCCGATGAACCCAATTCCAAATGTTATTCAAACACATTTTGTCACACTCTCGATGGCCGTACGTGTCTTTTGAACATCTTATGTAACAAAATACCACGTGGCAGCTGTAGAGAGATTTGACCAAATAGATTTTTGTTGCACCAGATCATTGCAATTGTTACAATCATAGAGGTGTCATTAATGTGATGTGTTGGTATAACATATAGAACTTTACAAGAAAACAACATCATCCAAGTCATCGCCATTTTACCAATGCCTTTGGTCGTTAGTGCGACATAGGAGCACATAATTATTTTCATAAAGATGACACATATGCCATCGAAATTGCAACCTTATGATTGACCACCTACATTAGAGTGGAGATGCTCTAGAGGGAGAAGTTTGTCAGTGGTCCAATGATATGGCATGGTAGATCTGTCATATCGATGATGCCATGGTGGACAACTTCTATTGTGTAATGATATTTGGTAACTTTTTTGGTATTTTTCTAACAGTTTATGGTGTGGACGTTTTGTCAAACACTTTGCTGTTTGGTATTCTTAGGTATTTTCTAGTTTAGAAAGTTCATAACAGTTCATTGTTTCTCCTTTAAATTTATTTGATACCCAACATATATGACAACAAATAAGATGACAATACCCAACTATGCTAGGATTTACTTTATAGCACATATATAGGAACTCAAAGACAATCGTTGTGTTGGAAAATTACAACAACCATTGCACATTAAACAATCAACAAATCAAACTTTAAATAAGTGACAATGAAACTTTGGTTTATTACTGTAGGTGGTCTTTACATATGTTGAGGAAATGGTGATGTAGATAGTTTCCAAAGACTTTACACTTCCAAATATCAACACCCACTACAGGAGCTTCCTATATTGCAAGGAGAATGCACCCAACTTACAAGGAATCACCTCCCACCAGTATACAAGTCGACCCACAATCCATATTCATCCTCAATGAGAAGAAATATGATCCAGAACTTGAGAAGGCACTTCTTGCAGAACTATTTTGACCCTCAGCAAGAACTTTAGTCGTAGAGAAAGAGACACAACCCAACACATATATTTTCTGTTCATAATGAAGTAACTCGCCCCCTTCTCATCATAACTCAACCAAACAATGCAATGCGACTTAGATAATGGAGAAATCGGTTCCTCATTCATTGGTAATGCACCCAGGTTTGGGGACTACTCTTATATCACTGATATATATTTTCCAGTGCCTCCACCAGCTAAGAAACAAGTGAGGAAATGGTCCATGAAGGGATAGTGCTGCTCCAGAAATAGAGAATCAGCTCTCACAATGCTATTCAACCTTTTTACCACATAGAATGTGACCCAACTCTCAGAAATTGAGTATGATGAAGTACCCACGTCATTCTTTAAGGGAACTCAGCCTTCTTCCAACTGGTCGACACTCTTGAACACCAAAATCAGCCGCCGCCTCTAAACTAAGTCACAAATCTGATTGAAAGAACCACTACTGAAGATATCTTAGTTATCAATGAATCACATAGAAGAAATTTGTATGATCTCCTCTCCAAAATGACTAAATAGGGTGGATGGTCTCACCATTGAAGCCAATCTCTAAAAATTCCTCCTAGGGTTTACATCCCAAGATTTCTAAAGCCACAATGATCTCTCTCACTGAGAAATTAAAAAAATTGTCAATATTAGAATGAGAGAGAGCACCCTCCTTTTTCCCTTTTATTTGTTCGTTGACTCTTTTGCAACCCTTTTACTCTTTTAATCAATTTAAGTGATGTTTCATATTCTTCCTAAGTCACTATAAGCATTTTTTCCCCTTTTCCCCCTTTTAATTATCTAATGTTGTTTTGTTAGGAATTTTTCCCCTTAGGACATTAGATAATTAATTCCAATCTTAAGGAATATAGCCTACGAGAATCACTTAGGATATTGCATCCAAGTCCCATGATCACTTGGAAAGGGACATTAAAATCCTCCCTCCATGATATTGCTTGTCCCCAAGGAATTGCAGATTCAGGTGCTACAAAATTTGCTCACTCTCCCAAGTGGCATCTTCTGTAAGCAACTCTCTCCATATGACCAAATATTCCCTGATTACCCTGTTTCAAAGCTTATTTTCCCGTACATCCAATACTTCCTTAGGAACTAGTACTAGATGCCCCTCCTGATCCAATGGAGGCAGTTCTGCTGAAGTGGTGATCTGTTGTCCCAGTTCCTTTTTGAGACACGAGACGTGAAACACGTTATGGATCTTACTCCCTTCTGGCAACTCCAACTCATAATCCACTTCACCAACTCTCCTGGTCACCCTATAAGGTCTGTAAAATCGTGGCTTAAGTTTCTCTGCACCACTCTTCTTTAGAGAAGACTGTCTATATGGCTGTAGCTTGAGAAACACCAAGTCCCCTACCTCGAAGGTGCACTTGACCCTATTATATATTCTGTTGGTTCTGGGTCGTCTACAGGTTATCCTTAAGAGCCTTAAGAATATCTTGGCTCTCCTGAATCTAGTCTTTAGCCTTGGGAGCCCTTTTGTCCCCAAAAACCAAGTCTACAAAGGATGGGGTGTCATATCCATATAATTACCTAAATGGTGACATCCCCACATACATATGAGAAGTGGTTTTATAACAATGCTCACCCAAATGTAGCCACTTAACCCATGCCTTCTGCTACCTGGCCACGTAGTTACACAATTACCCCTCTAACCATTTTTTCACTATCTCTATTTGGCCATCTGTCTGTGGTGGGTGGTAACTTGTACTAGGATTCAACTCTGTGCCTGCGAGTCTGAACAATTCCTGCCAAAAAACACTCATAAATTGACTATCCCTGTCACTGAAAATATTTTTCAACAACCCATGAAGCCTGAATATCTCCCTGAAGAATAAATTTTCTACTTGTGCTTCCTTGTACACTGAGGATATGGAAAGTAAATGAGCGAAATTGGTCAACATATCAACCACCACATAAATCCAATGTCGGCCCTGTGTCTTTGGAAACCCTGTGATAAATTCCATGGATATGCTCTCCCATTTATGCTCCAGAATGGGCAGTGGTTGAAGTAATCCTATTGGGTGGGTCTTCTCCACCTTATTCTATTGACAAGTCACACACTCCCTCACATGAATCAATACATCATCTTTGAGGCCCTTCCATGAGAACCTCTCTCTGATCTTCCTGTACGTCTTGAAATATCCTGGATGCCCAGTTAAAGGTGTGTCATGCATGGCTTTCATAACGTTTTCCTTTTATTTGGACTCTGGAACCAAGTATATGCGATTCTTGTAGTAGATGATATCATATACCACCTTTTACCTATCATCGTGCACATTGTTATCCATCACCTCACAAGAAAAGTTTCTCTTGGAATAATCCACCAGGATCTCAGATTTCCAATCCGCAGATATCTCTGATAACGAGCACAATTCTGGTCTTCTAGATAGAGCATCATCCACGACATTGTTCTTTCCTTTGACGTACTCAATATATAAGTCATAGGATTTCACTTTACTGAACCATTTATGCTACGTTTCGTTAAGGTCCTTTTGCCCTAAGAAATGCCTCTAACTGTTGTGATCAGTCTTGACCACAAACCTCCCACCTACTAGGTACTCTCTGAATTTTTCCAATGCATGTATTATGGTGAGAATTTCCTTGTCATAGATGGGATAAAGTCTTTCAAGGGCAAAGAGATTCATTCTCTCATATGTGATAGGATGCTTTTACTGCGTCAAAACCTCTCTTATGCCCACACCAGATGCATCACATTCTAACACAAAGGGTTGCGTAAAATTAGGAAGTGCCAAAACGGGGAAAGAACTCATCACTTCCTTCATTCTATCAAATGTCTTCCAAGCCTCTTCTGTCCAACAAAAATCCCATTTATTCATAATATCTGTAAGAGGGGTGGTCAACTAAGAGAATCCTGACACAAATATCCTATAGTAACTATAGATTCCAAGGAACCCTCACAAATGTGTGATACCCTTAGGTGGTGGCCAATATATAATAACTTGTATCTTCTCCCTGTGAACCTGCACTCCCTATGCGCTGACTATATGCCCCAAGTAGATAACCTCTGTCATACCGAATTTGCACTCAGATTCCTTGGCATATAAGGAATTCTAATCCATAATGCTCAGAATATCCTCCAAGTGCGCCAAATGATCCTCCTAGGTCTTACTATGGATCAAGAGATCATCAAAAAATACCAATAGGAACTTCTGCAACTGCTTCCTAGATATGTGATTCATGCATGGATGAAAAGTGGCAGGTGCGTTAGTAAATCCGAAAGGCATGACCAAGAAATCATAGTACCCATAATGACACCTAAAGGTGGTTTTATGGATTTCCTCCTCACGAACTCTGATCTGATGATATTCGGATCAAAGATCAATCTTCGAAAAATACATTGATCCATGCAGATCATCTAGAAGCTCATCGATCCTAGGTATAGGGTACATGTTTTTATTTTTTTCTTATTCAAGGCCCGATAATCAATACACATCCGCATGGTCCCATCCTTCGTCTTAACCAGGACCACCGAAGAAGCAAAAGGACTGGAAATGGGTCTTATGTTCCCCATGTCAAGCAACTCCTTGATTGTTTTTTCTATTTCATGTTTGAACTTATTGGTATTCCTGTATGGGGTGGTGATCACTGGTTTGGCCCCTTCTTCAAGTTTGATGGTGTCCTCAAAACCTCTGTCAGGAGGTCTCCCCGGAGGTATCTACACAAATACATGGTCATGTATTCTCAATAAATCCGGGATGTTTGTATGATAGTTCCTTCTGCCTTCATCATCTATTTGGGATGTAATAAATAAATGTGCTGCATATACTACATCTCCATGTTTGAATATGGCTTCCATTCTTTTGATTGATACTATTGTAGGAGCATTGTTTTCCATGCCTCATAGTACAACCTGTTTCCCTCCTGGCATGAAGAAATTCATGGTAATCTGTTTATACTTTGTGTCAATGTCCCCCAATGTCTAAAGCCACAGAACTCCCAACACTGCATCTGAATTTGCCACATCCACCACATAAAAGTATTATGTCAAGGTGTAGTTACCAATTGTCAGGGCCAATCTAAGAATTTTCTTTGTGCAAGACACATTAAATCCATCAACCACCGATACTTTGAACCCCTAAAATTTATCTGTATCTACTTGTCTCCTAGCCACCTAGGCTACATCAATAAAGTTGTGGGTTGTCCCACCATCAATCAAGGCCATGACTCCCTGTCCCCTTATGACTCTTCTAACTATGCAGGTGTTGAATCTCGGGGTACCAGATAATGAGGCTATAACAACCTACTTGGCCTCATCACTATAATTTTCCTCTGTCTCTTCCTTATTCTCTTTGCCCTTCTCAAAAGAAACCTCCTCCTCCTCCTCCTCATCATAATATGAATGTACCTCAATATAATGGGCTTGACCCTTTCCCTGGCACTTATGTCTCGGTACCCATGGATCTTTGCAGTGGAAAAAAATATTATTTCTCCTCAGCTCATTTCTTGTTTCCTCGTACAACCTTTCCTTACCCGTACCTTCCTTCCCAGTAGGCTTCTTGTCCTTGCCTTTCTTTGGAATAAAGGGTTTGGATTTTTTTTTTGTTTTAGGGAATGCGCCTTCGATGTCCCTCGTCCTAACAATAACATCCTACAAGGTCTCATTCTTGAAAGCCTTTACCCAACCATGAAGTGGTTATAACAACCCCTCAATGAACAACATGACAAGCCTCTACTCTGATATATATGACACTGTCACTTATAGCTTCTGAAACTCTGTGATGTAAGAATCTGTTGAACCCTCTTGTTTGAGTTGTGATAACTATCTGAAATGTAGCTCTAAATCCTTTTTTTCAAACCTCTCCATTAACTTCTGAGTGAAGTTTAAATAGGAGGTGATAGTCGCATGTCCTAGCGTGACCAACCCATGGTACCACCACTTGTGGGCTTCTCCATCAAGGTGCAGAGTAGCGATTTTGATCGTTTTGGCCTCGGTCATAGGGTTTATATGGAAGAATGTATCTAGTTTTTGTACCCTTGCCCTGGTTGTGCTCCTATTAGAACCATCGAAGGAAGGAATGGATAGCTTCCCCAACTTCCATGCTAGATCCTTGTTCTGTTTCACCCTCTTATGATCTATGGGTCTATTCCTATATTTGATTGTGCATAATTCCTGAAGTGACATGGATTCCTAAAACTCATCACCTAGGGCTTGATGTTCTCTTCGATAGTCCTGAAAAGTTTCACCTGGAACTTGCTGCCCTTTATTTTATGTTGGTTGGTTTCCCAAAAAATTGGGTAAAAGAGGTCTAGAGACTGTTCTTCTAGCGGTCCTAGCACAAATCTACATAGGTATCTCGGTATTGTTAAGTACAGGAATCTCAATATTGTTGCCGTCTCCATTATTCACATTGGACCCCCCTGCTTCGTTGTTACTACCATGATTTAGATTGGTTTGATTGGCGAGTAACTGATTTATAAGTTGAGTAAGTTTTTGTTGTCCAGCTGATAAGCTCTCCAATATCTGCATTCCCCTTTCCTCATTGGCATCACCCATGTTTTCCACTTGTCCAAGCTCCGGTTGATTTTCCCTTACTTCTTCTTCCACTTCAAAAATGTTTTTTGCCCCTCCCTGCCTTCTACTTCTGTATGTGACACCGATAAATCTATTGTCTTCACCTCTCATGAACAAAAACCCCTCTTCAGGATGGCAGGAAGGAGGGCTTTGATACCACTGTAATGATATTTGGTATTTTCTAATAGTTTATGGTGTGGATGTTTTGTCAAACACTTTGTTGTTTGGTATTATTGGGTATTTGCTAGTTCAGAAAGTTCGTAACAATTCACTGTTTCTCCTTTAAATTTATTTGATACCCAACATATATGACAACAAATAAGATGACAATACCCAACTATGCTACGATTTAATTTATAGCACATATATAGGAACTCAAAGACAATCATTGTGCTGAAAAATTACAACAGCCATTGCACATTAAACAATCAACAAATAGAACTTTAAATAAGTGATAATGAACTTGTGGTTTATTACTGTAGGTGGTCTTTACATATGTTGAGGAAATGGTGTTGTAGATAGTTTCCAAATATTTTACACTTCCAAATATCAACACCCACTACAAGATATTCCTATATTGCAAGGATAATGCGCCCAACTTACAAGGAATCACCTCCCACCAGTCTACAAGTCGACCCACACTCCATATTCACCCTCAATGAGCATAAATACGATCCAAAACTTGAGAAGGAACTTCTTGTAGAAATATTTCGATCTTTAGCAACAACTTCAGTCACAGAGCAAGAGACACAACCCAACACATATATTTTCTGTTCATAATGAAGTAACTCACCCCCTTCTCATCATAACTTATCCCAACAATGCAATGTGACTTAGATAATGGAGAAATCGATCCCTCAATCACTAGTAATGCGCCCAGGTTTGGGGAATACTATGCTATCACTGATATATATTTTCCATCACCTACACCAACTAAGAAACAAGTGAGGAAATGGTCCATGAAGGGATAATGTTGCTCCAACAATAAAGACTCAACTCTCAAAATGCTATTTGCCCTTTTTACCACATAGAATGCGCCCCAAATCTCAGAAATTGAGCATGCTGAAGTGCCCACATCATTCTCTAAGGGAACTCGACCTTCTTCCAACTGATCGACCCTCTTGAACACCAAAATCAGCCGCCACCTCTAAACTAAGTCACAAATTTGATTGAAAGAACCACTACTGAAGATATCTTAGTTATCAATGAAGCACACAGAAGAAATATGTATGATCTGCTCTCCAAAACGATTAACTAGGGTGGATGGTCTCACCATTGAATCCAATCTCTGAAAATTCCTCCTAGGGTTTCTGTCCCAAGAGTTCCAAAGGCACAATGAGATCTCTCAATGAGAAATTAGAAAAATTGTCAAAACTAGAATGAGAGAGAGAGCCCTCCTTTTTCCCTTTTATTTGTTCGTCAACTCTTTTGCAACCCTTTTACCATTTTAATCAATTTAAGTGATGTTTCATATTCTTCCTAAGTCACTTTAGGCGTTTTTTCCCCTTTTCCCCTTTTTAATGATCTAATGTCGTTTTGTTAGGCACTTTTCCCCTTAGGACATTAAATAATTAATTAATTCCCTTCTTAAGGACTATAGCCTACAAGAATCACTTAGGCTACTGCGTCCAATTCCCATGATCACTTGGAAGGGGACATTACACATTGGAGTGGCGATGCATGAGAGCTCTAAGTCCATCAGGGTTGGGACGGATGAGCATAAACAATTCATCGAAATATCAGGGTGCATTCGACAATGAATTTGGGTGTTGGAGTTCTGACGCCTATATAATAAAGTAAATTGAATCTTGTTAGAGCCTCCACATATAAAAGTTCACAATCACACTTAATAAATACATGTTTTTCTTTTAAACTGTAATTTATGCCATTTTGCAAAAATGCATGTCGAGCTTCACAAAAATGTGCGCCCAAGTCTTTACACACCTACAATTTGAGTGATTCAAGTTTGTGAGTGTGTATTAGATAATTTTACACCTATCTACATATTTATATTTTCATTTGCAAACATAAATGTGGTTGTTGTGTACAAGAGGCAAAGTTTACCTTGTAAACTGAGAGACCAAAACAATAGAAATTGATCTAATGGAAATGCATACCCATGCTTCTATATAGCTCTGTAAATGTAAAAAAATGCATGAAAATAGTGCATGATGAAAAATGCATTCCCTAGGAAGAAACAGTCATGTACGGTGTTGGTAATTTACAAGTTACAAGTTACATGAATGTGGATTTGTTGTAAACCCTAAAGACTGTATGCTAGGGTGATTTGTGCCTAGAATTTAGTAAATGGTTGAAATATACATGAATATTTGGAAACTTTGCACACACACTTACTAAAGTGGAAAAATGAGCTCTAACTTGCTTTGTCCATGAGCTCAATGAGGCAGAAGCTTGTACAACCAAATCACACATAGGCTAGTTGTTAGTTTCATTTTCATTGTGAAGAAGTGCCTAAATCGTCATAGAATAAAATGTTATATGACTAAATAATAATAAAATAAATAAATAAATAGACATATCAACATGTACGCAACTCTAGAAAGACTAAAATGAAATACCTGAATGGGCTTCTCTTGGTTTCAAGAATAATTTATTCTCTAATGAATAAGGACAAGCACATGAAGGTGGAAGCTCATTTGGCTCCTCCCTCCCCTCACATCACTCTCAATTCCCCATACCAAATATATCTACTGGAAAATAATTGAAAGTGGCATATTGCGATTCATGCATAGAAAGTAGCAAAACAAAATTTAGAGGTAAATGAAAGAAAGAATGTGTGTGAAAATATGTGGTTTTGTACATACAAAAATTATAACATTCATCCATAAGAAGGTAGAAATAAATATTATGTATGTGATAAACAACCTTTTTAAAAGATGTCACTTATCCCATATCATTGTATATCTTCCATACAAAATGTGAATATTTCTTCTCCTCTGTGGGTTCAAACCTATCCAATTTAATAAGTTCCATGTCCTTTCTCTTATCCTTTTTAATTGTCTCCCTTGGTTCTATGGATTCAAACAATTCGTCATCATTTCCCACATTGACAACATCAACTATCGACAACTACATATATAAACAAAAATACAAGTTAATTCAATTATAAAAACAATAATAGAGGTTGGTTGAAGTTATGATGTCAACATCCATCTTATACAATGTATCAACATACATTTCATTCATATTCCTATGAACACCATTCATATGTGCATACTTTTTCTAAAGACATACCTTTGCTGAAAAAAACTCATCTATACCATATTTTTATCAAAGAAAAAAATGTCATTCTTTAATCCATAAACATTGTAACACCCCAGGTTGTGAACCCCAATTTTAAATAATGTATTGTTACAATGTAGAGAGACCTGAGTGCCCAAACAATTATTTAAACGGCCAGTATGGCCAAGAAATGTAATGCTTTGATCATTATTAATAATAAACACATCGCTAGCTGCTAGACAAACAAGGACTATATTTATAGGGGGCTATGATTCCACAAGAGAGGGGGCCTGAGAGGCTAAATGTTTATTCCTATGTTAATTACCTTTTTGCCTAAAGGGGGAAAATATTTACATCAGCTTCTTGGGCAGGCCAGGAGGTTCTTGATTTCCTCACGAACATACTTAAAACCACCCCTGGTCCGATTGTGGGGTTGGTCATTGGTTTGTCTACTCCGTCACCTTTGTGTTACCTCATTCTTACCCTCACGCACTCCCATGCACTTACCTACCTCCTCCATCCATCCTCACCTACGTATTGGTATCGGGAAGAGGGACCGAACTGCGAAAGAATTAACCACATGATAGTTGGCTATAGTGGCCGCTGGTGTGATCGAGTCGTGCCTTGAGGCCTGTATGTCTGAGATTTAGCGGCTTGTATCCATCATGACTCACAGCTGTGAGTCCTGAGAGTTCTAGCATTGATATTCTAGACTAGTTGCGCTGGAGGCCTGAATAAGGAGATGGACTCCCTGAGGGACTGTGTGGCAGAGAAAGGTGGAGGTCCATTCTCTTGGGTGGTGCAAGTTGGGTACTTGGATTGCTGTGAGTGTTGGGAATCTTGTGAGAGCTTGAGAGTTGATTGGTTTGGGAATCCAAGTTCACTCTGGAACCTTCCTTGTGGATTCATAGCCCTGGCTCGGGGGTGTCACTGTTGTTGAGATTTGGATCAATAGTGTCTATGGTTGGGTGGAACGTCCTTGGTCTGCAGCCAGTTGGTTCCATATTTCATAAAGATAAGTGCTCTCCGTTGTGATATTATTATCTATGTATGAATGTTTTTCCACTGTATATTTAATTATTGTTAATTGAATCTTTAGAACATGCATGCTTGCTGGATATTACTGTGCATGTCGTTAATTCTCTTATCTTATGCATATTTAATAATCAAAGAAGGTATCAGTATGAGAAAGAAGTCCAAGGGTGGGCTTGCAAGTAGCATACCCCGGCCTGTGGCTGACAGGGTATGTTATAGATTGGTATCAGAGCCTCAGGTTGAAACATCGGGATGGTATGGGTCGGGTTTGTTGGTCAGAGTCTCGTGGTCGAGATCGAACTCTGACCGTGAAATTGAAAATATTAGGAGGAATGGTGTTGCAGAAGCCACACAGGAGACAGAATGTGATAGATCCTCTGTAAGGGTTCGAAGGATCATGACCGTTCCTTTTGAATTCGGGAGTGATCGCCACTTTAGGATCATGAGAGATCCAGAATTGTTGGATCAGAGGACAAGTGAACAGGGGTCGCCCGATAAAAGGAAACAAGATTAAGGTCATGATCGTCGGATCCCATTGGAGAGAGAGATCAATGACCAACAGGAATTGTGGGGAGTTGAGTTGCATGGGAGTTAATTTCCCAAGGCAGTTCCGCAATCCAAACCATGGTTTTTCCAAGGGGTTACGTGTCAGCGTCAAGATAATTGCGAGGCAAAAAGCGGGTTACTCCAAACCGCTGGTGCGCCCCCTTGCAAATTGAAGGCATGCACTGATGTGACATGTTAGTGCTTGAGAAATGAACCTTTAAATAGACGAAATAGCTGGGAATCGTCGATCTATAGGAGGACACGCGTCCACCGATCGCGTGCTCCGGATAAAACACTCCAGGAAAAAGTGAACGAGGAGGGGGTTTGAAGTTTGAGACTTCCGTAACCCGAATACCCGAAAGGATATCAGTCATTGATTTGCTGAGAGCCATGCGTCACTAGATCCAGGGCTTCGAATGAAAGCCAGTGGGGCCAGACAAGTTTTGAAAACTGAGATTTCCAAAACCCAAAGACTCGAAGGGATCTCAATCATTGATCTACCAAGAGCTACGCGTCACCAGATCCAGGGCTTCGTATAAAAGTCAGTAGGGATAGATAGATTTTGAAGTTTGAGATTTCCAGATTCCATAAGGAATCGTAGCCGTTGATCCGCAGGAGACACATGTCATAAGATCGCAAGCTTCAGACAAAAACATTTTTTAAGGAAAAAGGTTGAAGTTTGAGATCTCTGAAGTCCGGAGCCCTAAAGTAAAACATAACTGTAAGATTGAAGAGGACATGTGGAGCAGATTCATGAACTTCGGGTGAAGACCCAAAGTGAATATTAGTTGTTTGATCTAGGAGGACACATGGAAACAAATTGGTCAGTTCAAGAATTCGAGGTTTGGGAGAATTGGAAGTGTTCTAGTATGAAAACTCCCAAACTCCTGAAGCCCGAATAGTCGAAGTGGTGGGGCATGATGACATCACCTGGAGGTGATGTGGACCCCATAATTTTGAAGTGACATTGCTTGTGGATGTCACCTGGGATGACGTGGACACATGGGATGTGTGCCACGTGTCAGTAAGATTTCATCATTTGGAATATTGAAAAGTCGATTAGAATGTGACACGCGTCACCCACCTGATTGGGCCATGTGTCTGCTTCCATCATTTCACCACGTGGCGATAGAGCATGCAGTTCGGAGAGTGGGCACTCCAGAGGGGAAAGATGTGAAAATTTTCATTGGTTCAGAAACTCCCGAAGGCCTGAAGGACAGAGTACATACCGACTGTTGATTCCAGAAGACACACGTCGAAGGATCATTGAATTTGGGTGAAAGAACTCCGGGAGAAAGTGCAGGAGGGAAGTTGGAAACTTCTGAATCCTGAAGAGCTGAAGCGATTCACAACCACCGATCTGTGGGAAGACACACGTCAGTAGATCATGAAATCTGGGTAAAATCATTCCGGGAAGAGGCAAGCGAGAAAAGTTGAGACTCCTGAAATGGATCTCGATCATTGATCGTGAAGTAGGACGAGGACCACTGATCCGGTGGATGAAAGTTTCGAAGTCCTGAAGCTGTGGACAAGCACTTTTTCAACTAAGCATAGGGTCATGGTCGTGGTAATATGCAGATTGAGATCTGAAGGACAGAGGGCTAAGGGCCGAATTTGTTGTCTTCGAGACAGAAAGGTTCTAAGGAAGGATTTAGCCACGGTTTCTAGTTGTGGTCACTTGGGAAGGTGGTTTGAAGGAAGCACCTATGAAAGATGAAATTCTATGTTAGCCAAGGATAACATGACACTGTTATTTTCAGAGAATGGGGATATGGTCTCCATGAACAAAAAAAAATAAAGAGACTTGTAGCATGGTTTGGCAATTTTGTTATCATATGCATAATTCTAACAAAATGGTCGCTTGCACATTTTGCATAATTAAGGGGCTTAATCACATCAGCTCAGGATGCGTATTGAGGAAATGAAAGAAGGAGAGGAATCCTCCAGTCATGATAAGGAGGTCGAAGGCCAAAATACCAGAGTTGGTAATGCAGAGACAGAGTCGAATGGACGCAAGGGAAAAGGAGAGCATGAAACATTAATAGAAACGATAATAATCTTGAATATGGAAGTGCAGAGCTAAAAAGTAGACAACGAGAGACTGATGAGAGAGAAAATTTGGATAAATACTTGAGTGTTGCAGAGCTTGAATTAGTTACAGAGGAAAATGAAGAAGGGATCAAACTCAAGACAAGAGGAAGAAGGAAGGTGTCATGAAAGGAGAAATGATCATGGAAGAGCTGGTTATTCTAGAAGTGCTAGTAGAGCTCATCGACACCACTCCCCTCCTTACTCAGAAAGAAATATTTATGTGTCAGATGATCCCGTAAGCAGTCCAAAGGTGTCCTCTGTTAGGAAACAAAGAAGTAAACAAGAGGTAGATAGTTTGCAAGGAGAGCTGAGGAAGCTCAAGCCACCTTCCTTCGATGGTGAAAGAGAAAGGGAAGATGATGTTGAAGCATGGTTTCTTGGGCTCCAAAGATATTTTTAGTTGCATAACTATTCATCAAAATTGGAAGCTAGGATTTCCACCTACCATTTACACGGGAAATCTGCAGTGTGGTGGGACCAACTGAAGAAAGTGGAGCATGTTAATGAAAGTAGGATCACTTGGAAATAGTTCAAGAAGTAATTCCATAAGGAGTACCTCTCAAAGAATTTCTATGACAAGAAAATGTAGGAGTTCTTTGAACTCATGTTGGGAAGCATGCCTATGGTAGAGTACGAGAAGAATTTCTTGGGATTGTTAAAATATGTCAGGTTCATTGGTGATGAGAAGGTGAAAATACAGAGATTTCTAAGTGGATTTCCAGCCTTTTATAAGGAAAAGATCAAGTATGATGAACCCAAGACCTTGAATGAGGCCATCAAGAAGGATAAATACATGTATGAGAAAGGCCAGGGAACAAAATCCCTGCAGAAATATTGGAAGGACAAGAAAAATGTGAAGTCTGATCAGAGGAGGAAATGATTCAAACCTCCCTTCAATAGGAATGAGCCTAATAGAAATCATCAAGATCAATATGCTAAGGGAGATTTCAAGAAAGAATATTCCTTGGGAAAAAGGGGAAGACCACCAATCCAATGTTGGGGATGCAAGTAAGATGACCTGTACAAGGATTGCCCACACAAAAAAGATAGAGTGAATATTGTGCACAATATCCAAGAGGCTACAACATTTGAAGATATGGGAAGAATATATACAACTTAAATGATCGACAAGCAGAGTACTAGTCCAATATGATTGAGGTGGAAGGTAAGATCATAAATCAACCTGTTTCTATTTTGATTGATTCAGGAGCAAGTCATTGCTACATTGATCCTAAGATAGTGGATAGATTACATTTGGAAAAAAGTAAACTTGGAAAAGCAAGTTTGGTTCAGTTAGCCACTGGAACCAAAAGAAGAATCCATGATATGGTCATAAACTGTTCCATAAGTCTTAATGACATGAATACTGTTAGAAAATATTTAACAGACAACGAATGGAATAAGTACAGGAAGAATATGCAGAGGACTGTTGGCATGTTTTACAGGCAGCGTATACTTGTCATTGATGGCAATTACAGTAGTGATGATGGCTTGAGTACAACAGGGATGATCAGCAGTGCAGTGATAATCGGGGAAGAGAAACAACTGTATTCGTTGGATCTCTTCCAGAATTCCCGATGGTCATCAGATCTAAATAAGAGCATGCTGAAGAGGTAGGCCTGTAAGGTTTGAGAAGCATTTCTGTTCGTTGGATCCCCTTCAAATTCCTGATAGAACGAGGGTCGTCAGATATGAATATAGACAAGAAGAGCGCACTAAAGAGGAGGACAGATCTCAGACATTAGATCCAAGTGCAGGACCCGACCATCGTTGGATCAAGGAGAACCTGCACGCTCTTTAAAGTACAAGGAGAAGTGGGCATACAAAATTATGAAATAAGGAGGACCATCCATTTACGGGTAGGACACGTGGGGATAGATCGTTAGTTCGCTGATTGGAGAGTCAAAGGAACGATGTTCCCTAACCTCTTGAAATCGCGATTTAATCTCAGCCGTCAGATTAAGGTTGAATATGGATCGTTGATTCCAGTCCATATCAGAGTTTCGGGGATCGAGAGTTGGAGATGTCAAGTAATATCATCCACAGGAATCTCGATTTTACGATATGCAAAATCAAGACTTAATCATAGCCGTTGAATCAAGATCAGATCCGGACCGTTAATCCAACTTCATATCAGAGTTTCACGAATCGCAACATGGAGAGGGAAAAGAAACAATGCAACAAGAATTCCAAAATCACGATTTAATCACAGCCATTGAATCAATATTGAATCTGGACCGTTGATACGACTCCATTACGGAGTTTCGTGAATCGAGACTTTGAAGTGACAAAAACATTGAACGTCAAGAGTGTAAAAATTGCGATGTGTGAAATCCCGACTGAATTTGAACCGTCAGATCAAGATATGATCTGGACTGTTGATCCGAATTCTTTACGGAGTTTCATGGATCAGGATTTGGAAGTGACAAGAACATTGAACATCAGGTATGCCAAAATTGCGATATGCGAAATCGCGGAATGATCTGAATCGTCAGATCAAGTGTTGATCAGAGGGTTACTGTTCTCTCTCACAGTTAACTCCTCAGTTTTGAATCTGTTAGCGAAACAAACTCATGATTACCGATTAGTTGGCATTTCAGTTGTTGAGACAGTTGTCTCCCTTTTGCCTAAGGATATGGGAAGTTGAACCGCCATGAGTGTGTATAAAATAAAATGAGACAGACAGCGTGAGGGTTGTTGTTTTGTATGAGAAATGAATAAAACTGTAAGAAAGGGAACATCAGAGAGTGCAGAGTGAAATGGAGAATATGCATAGTGTGAGACGAAACTCAGGGAAGAGTAAATGAAGATGAAGAAAACTTGAAGCTGAGCATAATTAGAGAAGAAGTTGATGCAGAGCAGACCTGCTGAACAGACAGAGGAAGAAATGAATTGCAGAATAGTTAGAAGATGACCAGATGTACAGAACAAAGAAAGATTGGTAAGAATTGATGTATCTGTGTAGTTGAATGTTT
>SNQJ01S0017395.1:60403-83473 GCA_010110895.2 Picea sitchensis | reverse complement strand
TTAGGTTTTCCTGTATGCATGCATTGCATGCTTTCCTCACACGTGCTGATTTTCCTTCCTGCTGTCTTTTTCCAGTTCTGGGATTTATCCTCCAAAAATATTATTTCCTCAAAATAGGCATGTGCCCAACAAATCCAATAACAGAAAAAACTCTCTAGAAACTTTTATAATGGTCTCAAATCAATGCAAAAATATAGAATTCTTAAACTATCTTATATCCATATTGAATCTAACTTATCAAGTGTTGAGAGGGATTGAATCCAATGGTGTGAAAACCTTTTTAGAGTGAAAAACTTGAGGAAAGGTTTTAACTTCAAGGGATTTGATCCCTCTTGGTATTTTATAGATTCGGAGTTAATATGGATCTAGGCTAGCTCAATTCATAAACGACCGCATCAAAATTTTAGATGATCATCATTATGTATATGCATATATTTTAAATGAATTTAATCCTTTGAAATTTACTAAGTATCATTTATAATATAGAGAGTAATATTAAGAAGGCCACTTCAAAAGTTACATGACGAATAAGGTGAATAGTAATAAAGTAACCATTGTCAATTATGGAGAAGGTGAATAGTAATAAATGAATAATATGCATATAGTATTCCATAGTGATATTATCAATATTCTTCTTCAAATTTTATTATAGATACACCTACTAGGTTTGTCATCTTTTCATATAAATCATATGAGAAAGGAGGTTGAAATTAAATACCATTCAAAACATTAATTCAAGATAATGTCGTAAAGGCCATACCGTGCCTCTTTTCTTTTCCAATATTAATAGTTTCTTTCTCTAACATCAATCCTTATGACTTTATGAAGCCTTAGGAAGGACCCCACTCATGAAAATGACAAATGTGGCCAACATAAAGAATCCTTAGACACATTGAAGAAAAAACAACTAGTGATAACTATATCACCTAGGGATGTACTTGGGATTCCGAGAGATTACCCCAACCTTTGGGTTTTGACCTGATTAAATAGAAATTTCAAGTTCATGTGACATTTTCTTGTGGATACTTAAGCACCCAGGCCTTACATAAGCTAGACAAGTGGGACTTATATGAAATACTAGTTCAAATTCTCACCATTTGAGCCTTTGCAATTGGAGATGATGGAATGATGTGACCTTTTTCCTTGTGGTTCTAGTTCTATCAACTTGTGATTTGAAGTTCATGTGAGTCATTGACTTTAATTATTTTTTCTATGATCACGATCACAAACCATATAATTGATTACTTATTTGTTTCTTCACCACTAAATTATTTTACTGATTGTAATGGTTTACCTACAATTCTATCAAATCAATTGTTAAAAAAATGAGAATTTTTTTTCATGTTTCTTTTATCCATTGTATAAACATCGAAATCAATGCACAACAAAAAAAATCAAATTTTTCCACTGTACAAACAATGAATTCAATGTACTATACTAAAAGCAGTGGAATGAACAACTTAGTAAAATCTTATCAACTTTAGAAACATTGAAATCAATGTACTTGGGATTCCATGGGAGTATCCAAGACTTTAGGTTTTGAATTTTCAAGTTCATGGGATGTTTTGATGTGGATTATTAGGCACCTAGGCTCAACATAAGTTACAAAAGTGGGACTTATATGACCTTGTAGTTTATATTCTAACCTTTTGTGCCTTTATAGTTGGATATGTTGGAACAATATGACCTTTTTCTTTGTGATTATACTTCTATCAACTTGTGATTTGGGTATTATGTAAGTATATTTTAACCTTGTAGAATAAATTATTGTAAATATATTCTTAATAAAAACAAAAGAGATACAGTGGAACACACACACACACATTACACAGAGATTTTTTCCCTGGAAACCCAAACCAAGAAAATCAACAACCTGTTTAGAGACACACCTCTAATATTATATTCATTATGTCTTCATTTTTTACAATAAAATGCATATATAGGATCACACCTCATTCAAAACCCTAATCCATTGACCGATATTAGTCAACAAATGAAATTCCTAAACCAAAATTAGAAAACCATCGACAAAAACCATGTCTTGAAAAACCACTAGAAAAGGATGCAAAAAAAACCAATTGTTTTTTCAAGGGTGTTGGTCCTACCCCTTGTGACGCCCCCCTCCCTGATGCACCCAACACAACAAATACATTAGTTCTAGTCATGCAAATAATATAACACATACCCAAAATTCTCCCACTTGTTTTTTTCTTTTCATACATGGGGTTACAAGATTACATAGTCAACAATTTAGGGCAACAATACCCATAGATCCTCTACACCAAGAAAATTTCTCTTTGCTCATATATTTTGTTAATGAATTTGCAACATTCTTCAAAGTGTCCACCTTCATCAACAACACCTTATTTTCTTCAACCGTGTCTCTCACAAAGTGATATTGAACAACAATATGTTTTGTCCTTGAATGATAAGTTGGGTTATTCTCCAGGAAGATTGCACTCTCACTGTCACAATCTATCCTTACATCTTGTTGTACTAGCCAAATACCTAAACAAAATATTTGTAACCATATTGCTTCCTTGCTTGCATGAGTGGATGTCATGTATTCAAATTCTGTAGTTGAGAGTGCCACTACATACTATCTTTTTCTCATCCAATTGATTTCTCCTCCAAATAGGTTTAACACATACTCGCTTGTATATCTTATGTGATATAGATCTCCAACCCAGTCTGCATAAAAAAACTCATGAATGCCCAACACTCTATCCAATCCTAGTCTTCCTTGGTAGCACAGGTTTAACACATACTCGCTTGTAGATCTTATGTGATATCATCCTTGTTTGGTGTTGTCCTTGTCATTGCTTCTTTTGCTTCTTTGAAGAAGAATTATGTTCCCCTTTCATGCCTCTGCATTGTCCTGATCTGCTTGAGGGCCTGATTTATTCTTCCCATGTCGTCTTTTATTTTTCCCCTCTGGTTTTGGGCTTCTTCAAAGTCTTTCGTTGTGCAGTCCTGCACCTTTTTTCCACAAGGTCTATATATTTTAACCTTGTACAATATTTACTAAAAACATATTTTCAGTAAAAGAAAAGAAAATATACAATGGAAAATGTAAACATTACACAGATATTTTTCCCCTGGCAACCCAAACCAGGAAAACCAACCTCTGTGTGGCTTCATCGTTTATTTTCTAGGATCCCTCAGCCGTCAGAGTTTTCTGTGGGTTTCTTGCATCATCTATAGTGTGACCCTGCACACTATTGTGCGAGTCGAATTCCATGGCCGATGCCATTGGAGCTTGTATCTCTTCCACCACTAGTGTAGGGTTTACTGGTTCTTTGTGTGGTGAAGGAATTGTGTCCACATCGACAAATTCCTCAGTCTGTATGGTTTCATGTTTGGCTTCCACTGTTTCCTATGGTTCTCTGATGTTGTTTCTGGTTTTCCTCCCTTCTTGGCTCGACGCACCCATCTTTGGTGGTCCCATCGTGTGTACTGGTTAGTTTTTTTCGAATAGGTCCAAACTGGTTCGCTCTATATCCTTTGTTAAGTTGCTTCTGCTCTACGTTCTCTATCACTCTGTAATTTCACGATTTTACAATTAGTCTTATGTTACCTCTATTTCCCCCTTATATAGGAAATGTCATGAAACTTCCTGAAGAAGCCTTCCTAGTTGTGGTTAATGCAATGATAATTTATGAGTACGTTCCATTTAATTTCATAAATGCCGCAAGTTGGCTCCTTTTTAATTTAACCGTCATTTTTCATATTTCTTCCTTTTCTGACCATAACCATCATTTTTCATATTTCCTCTTTTTCTGACTGTTGGTCCCTTTTCTAGCGCGTTTAGCATATCGAGTGTGTGGCATATTTTTGGTGTATCTTTTCTTTAGTGTGCATTGTATAGCCCGTATGATGTGCACAGACATTTTTTTCTTTTGTCCTGATGAGTCCCCTTTCTGTTGTGCGTTGTATTTTCTAGTATTTTTGAATTTTCTATCTTTTCTATTTTTGTATTTATTTTTCCTTATTTTCTCATTTTCTCTAACTTAACTTCTACTATAATAAACTATGTACATGTTTTCTTATTCCTCTTATAAGTTTTAAGTGCTAGGAGGTTGATTGTCCCTGTACAGTTTCAGTCGACTCTCATTGACCATTCCTTTAATATCTTCTCCTGCGAGATCCTTTAGTTGTACAACTCCCCCATTTGTGACAATCTTTACTTCATAGGGACCTAGCCAATGCATTCTGAATTTACCAGGATGTTGCAAAAAGTTACTATCATAGAGCAATACTAGGTCTCCTTCCATGAAATTCTTCCTCTTAATATGTTTGTCATGCTAAGATTTGTCTCTTTCTTTCTGTACTTCCTCATGAAATACTGCTAGAATCCTATCCTCCTTCATCTCCATTAGTTGATTCAACCTTTTTGTCACTGTGCCTCTTTGTGTCATGTTGGTGATTGTTGCTACATGTAGACTAGGTACCGGAAATTCTAATGGTACTACTGCTTCCTGCCCATATACTAACCTAAATGGTGTTTGTCCTCTCATTTTTTTTCATGTAGTCCTATATTCCCATAATACTACAGGTATCTTCAAATCCCAATCATCCATGTTGACATTGCAGATTTTTGTCAAAGCATTCTTCAAGATCTTATTGAAGGATTCCACTGTTCCATTTCTTGAGGATCGTATGGTGTACTCTTCTAATGATAGACCTCAAACTCCACCATCATAGCCTTGATAGTACTATTGATAAACTGAGTGCCTTGGTCACTCATCAATATTCTTCATTCACTAAGATTTCTTGTCTGAATAATAACAACATATATAACACTCTAATTATTTGTTAACTATTTTTGTTTGACCATTTGTTTTTTGATGATACGTTGAACCCATAGCTAGTGTTGTTCCACTCATCTTCCATAATTATTTCCAAAGATTTCTTGTGAATTTTGGATCTTTGTCACTTACTATTACTTTAGGAATACCATGAAGCCTATGAATTTATTTCATGAACACTTATTATGGTTTTCTTGTTGTATATGTACCTTTAATTGGACAAAAATGTGCATATTTTGTGAGTCTATCAATGACCACAAAATTGGCATCCTTACCTTTAGATTTCAGTAACCCTGTAATGAAGTCCATTGATATCTCTTCCTATATTTGATTAGGTGTATGTAATGGCTACAATAACCCTGGAGATTTTACTGTATCTCCTCTATTTCTTTGGAAAATATGACATTCTCTTACAAATTTTTGAATATATTTCTTGATTCCTTCCCAAAACAAATCCTTTTTGATCCTTTGATATGTTTTAAGGAACCCTATATGTCCTACCATGAAAGAGTCATGGGACTCCCTTAATAATTTTTTCTTCAAATTTGATTGAGGGAATACAAATATTCTACTCTTATACCAAAGTATATCTCCCTTCCCTCCCAATGTTCATAGAGTGCATCCCTTATTTTATGTACATTGTATTTTTTGTTTTGTATTGTTGTCAATTTTGCATTCATGGAGAGATTCTTCTAGACACACAAGAATAGAGGACGTAATAAAATATAATATTGTGGCTTCTTCTATTGTAGAAAGAGCATATACTACTACATTACATTGTCCTTCACCTTTTTGAAAATTATTTCAAAATCAAACCCTTGCATTTTTGCTACCCATTTTTCTTTCTCTTCTAATAACAATATTTTGTCCAAAAAGTACATTAGGCTATCATGGTTTATATTGACTTTAAAGTTCCTCCTAATGAGATATGATTACCATTTTTTTATTGTATGTAAAATTGCTTCCATTACTTTTTCATATGTAGATTTCAACAATGATTTTCCCTTGAATTGTTTTCTTTCAAAAGTCAATGGTCTCCTTTTGTGTGTCAATATTTCTCCAATTCCTAATCAAGATGTATCACATTCTACTATGAATGTTTTACCAAAATCAGGTGTTTCCAATACCGATGTAGAAGACATGACATTCTTTAAGAGAGAATATGCATAAGTAGCCTTATCATTACATAAAAATGATTTTTTCTTCAAGAGAGATGTGAGTGGGCTTGCAATGCATGCATGATTCTTAACAAATTTTTGATAATATACTATAAGACCCAAAATCCTCTAACACTCTTGATGTTCTTAGGAGTAGGCCATTTTTCACAGGATTGGATCTTTTGAGGGTCCACCTGAACCCCTTCCCTTGAAACAATATGACCCAATTATTCTACCTCATCCTCCACCTCTATATCCCTGTCAATCTCCTTGTGGTGCATTGTACTGAGGCACCTGATTATATTGCACGAGGTTATATTGTGGTTGCACGTTATTATACTAAGGTTTCTCAATGTTATACTATTGTTGCACAGTGTTCTATGGAGGTGGTACCTGGTTAAACTGAGGTGCAACTTTCCTTGTCATCATTTATTCCTGCACCCTATAGGTATCTGACATTTTCTCCTACATCAAGTCCATTGTCCTACAATATTTGTCATCATGACCCATTGACTTGCAAAAGTTGCAATATAAACTCTTGAGTCCTGTATGATACTTCTACATCATTGCATAATGATATGGATCATGTCCATGTGTGTTATAAATCTTGCACCATGGTCCTCATGTTGGAAAAGGGTTTGGTATCCATGTTTCCATGTACTGCACGAAAGTTGGGCACTCATTCATGTGATATCCTTCTGCTCTGCATGTGGTACACCAAACAAATTTTCTTTTTTCTTTTCCCCTATTAGGGTTTAGTTGAAATGTGAGGTTCTTTATATCTTCCCTCAACTCCTCTATTGTTAGATCTGTCTTTTGATACTGGTTCTCTTTGAGTTGTAGGGCTGCATGTAGAGGCTTTGCCTTTGTTTGAAACTTATGTTGACTCAAAGGGTATTTCAGGTGTGGTAGCAGTGAATTCACAAAGAGATGTGTATGTTGCATATCCATCATGACATACTTCAATTTTCCCTTCAATTGTTTGAGCCTATGATCAATATCCCAAACATAATCTCCTGGTTTCTATCTAATCTCAATCATCTCATTCATGTACTAATCTTCTGAAGTAGGCTTCTGAAATTAATTTATCAATAGCTTATTGACATCTTCAAACATCCTTGTTGTTCCTGGTGGACTTTTTACAACTAATCTCATGTACCAATCCTGTGCACGGTCTCTTAGCATGATAGCTAACTACGCAAGTTTTATATCCTCATATGTGATATGTTTTTCTTCCCAAATCTTCTCACAAATAAAAAAGTGCTTTTCAGGATCCTCTGATGCCTCTCCCCTCAATTCAGGTAACCTGATGATGGGATCATGTCCTGCCATCTTGAATGGTGATGAAATATGACCTCACATGGTGTAGATACTTGAATACTACTTCTTGAACTGGCTCTTCCAGTCGCTTCTCTTTGATTGGGTGCACTTCCTGCTATCTTTCTTCCACTAAAATTCAATTGTCTAAATGATGGTGTTCTTTCTGGTGTATTAGTCGCACATGGGGTTATGTGTTCCACACTGACACTCACATGGATATGAGTTATTCCTTTTGTTCCTTCCCTTGGACATCTTGTCTTCATTTTATATTTTTTGCGTAGGATTTCCTCAATTTTCTCCACAGCTTGGAGATCTTCTACCTCTTCTTCATCACTTGTCAATCCCTCTCTATCTGTTAGGGCTCTCTTCTTATTATTCATCTTATATTGGTAGGATACTCCACTACACATTTTTCCAGTTGTTGCCATGATCTACTTGATATGATCTTCCTCCATCATGATTGGGTCCAAGGCATCCTCCTTATTTCCTTTATCCATCTCTTCCTCCATTTCTCTAGCTCTTGTTAGTGCTTCCCCCCTTTCCCCATGAACGCAGGGAAGTTTATCTCTCTAATTCCATAGTCATTACACCTTTGTTATACCGTAGGATCTTTATGGAAGTATACAACGATCTGATATACCTACCTCTGGGTCCCTTCAGGAACTCTTTCTCTATTGCATTGTAATACTTCGCAGTATCTACTGCAAATTCTGTGATAAATACTGCAATAATACTGTCTAGCCAGAAATCTATTGCGTGTGTAAATTTGTTGTTAACTTGTTGTAATTGCATGATCTCCACAGGATTCCACTTGATCTATTTGATTCGATTAGTAGGGTGGTTTTATTTCAACCTCAGTAGCCTCTCCTAAAACACATGCGGGAAATCATAGAAAAACACCTCACACGTACTTGTCCAGATATTTGTGCGATGTTATTTTAGGGTTCTTGTTGTCCTTCTACAAAAACGCAAGCTCCTTAGTTTTCATTCATCTTTCAATATCCTCCTTCATTGGATTCCATGGTCTGAACATTCCTTTTTATACAATCATTCTTTTCATGATTCTTCATGAATCCCACTGACTCAATCCCATGCAGTTCCAGCCGACAACGGAACCCTTTTTTGGTTTTTAATACTTCTATAACCACTTCTTTGGCTGACCCGGGTTTAGATCTGAACAACTTCCAACAAATCCTTCTAAAACTATCGTCCCTCCTGGTAAACTAGAGGGAAACACAACACATAGATCGTACTGCGCAATCTCACCCGAGATAGTTCTATAGGTGACTACAATGCTCAGATGATTGAAGTCTAGGAAAGAGTGGGGATATGGGATTAATGCAATTCATCTTCTTAAGCCTTTATCTAGCTTTTCTTTCTATTCTTCTTTCTATTCATTCATAGTATAACTACTTACATAAGGGAAACATGCAACCAATCACATCACATAACATAGATATTATCGTGGTTTACCCCCTCCTGGGCTACGTCCACAAAGATCTGGATCTTAGGATATTTTATTATGGTTCTATAATATATGGCACTGCATGCACTACAATTCTGATCATACAATCACAAATACATTCCATGATTCCAGTGAGGTTGACTAGATCATACTAGGCTCCTCAACCTGTGATATAACCCTCGAGATCTATATGATTGACTCTCCCACAACTCAATAACTTTCAAAATTGGTATTAGATCTCATAGTAGTTCCCTTTATCTAACATTACCAAACTTAGCAACTCCCAAAATACCACCCCCGACATAGACCTCCTAGGTACTTATTTATATTGATTTACATTGTATCATTCATTACAATCACCTACAAAAACCCTAACCCTAACGTGGTTAGGTTTTCATGTATGAACGCCTTGCATTCTTTCCTCGCACATGATGCTTTTCCTTCTCGCTGTCTTTTTCCAATTCTAGGATTTATCCTCCAAAAATATTATTTCCTCAAAATAGGCATGCGCCCAACAAATCCAATAACAAAAAAAACTATCTAGGAACTTTTATAATGGTCTCAAATTAATGCAAAAATATAGAAGTCTTAAACTAGCTTATATCCATCTCGAATCTAATTTATCAAGTGTTGAGAGGGATTGAATCCCGTGGTGTGAAAACCTTTTTAGAGTGCAAAACTTGAGGAAAGTTTTTCACTTCAAGGGATTTGAGACCTCTTGGTATTTTATACATTTGGAGTTAATATGGATCTAGGCTATCTCAATTCATAAGAAACCACATCAAAATTTTAGATGATCATCATTATGTATATGCATATATTTTAAATGAATTTAATCCTTTGAAATTTACTAAGTGTCATTTATAACTAGAGATTAATATTAAGAAGGCCACTTCAAAAGTTACATGACGAAAAAGGTCAATAGTAATAAAGTAACAATTGTCAATTATGGAGAAGGTGAATAGTAATAAATGAATACTATGCATATAGTATTGCATAGTGATATTATCAATATTTTTATTCAAATTTTCTTATAGCTACACCTACTAGTTTTCTCATCTTTTCATATAAATCATATGAGAAAGGAGGTTGAAATTAAATACCATTCAAAACATTAACTCAAGATAATGTCATAAAGGCCATACCGTGGCTCTTTTCTTTTCCAATATTAATAGTTTATTTCTCCAACATCAATCCTTATGACATTACGAATCCTTAGGAAGGAACCCACTCATGAAACTAACAAATGTGGCCAACATAAAGAATCCTTAGACACACTGAGGAAAAAACAACTAGTGATAACTCTAGCACCTAGGGATGTACTTGGGATTACAAGAGATTACCCCAACCTTTGGGTTTTGACCTGATTAAATAGAAATTTCAAGTTCATGTGAAATTTTCTTTTGGATTCTTAAGCACTTAGGCCGAACATAAGCTAGACAAGTGGGACTTATATGAAATCCTAGTTCAAATTATCACCATTTGAGCCTTTGCAATTGCAGATGATGGAATGATGTGACCTTTTTCCTTGTGGTTCTAGTTGTATGAACTTGTGATTTGAAGTTCATGTGATTCATTGCCCTTAATTGTTTTTTCTATGTTCACGATCACAAACCATCTAATTGATTAATTATTTGTTTCCTCACTGCTAAATTATTTTACTGATTGGAATGGTTTGCCTACAACTCTATCCAATCAGTTGTTAAAAAAATGAGAATTTTTTTTCATGTTTCCTTTATCCATTGTATAAACACCGAAATCAATGCACAACAAAAAATAATCAATTTTTTCCACTGTACAAACAATGAATTCAATATGCTATACTAACAGAAGTGGAATGAACAACTTAGTAAAATCTTATCAACTTTAGAAACATTGAAATCAATGTATTTGGGATTCCATGGGAGTATCCAAGACTTTAGGTTTTGACTTTTTTAGATTGGATTTTCACGTTCTTTGGATGTTTTGATGTGGATTATTAGGCACCTAGGCTCAACATAAGTTACAAAAGTGGAACTTATATGACATTCTAGTTTATATTCTCACTTTTTGTGCCTTTATAGTTGGATATGTTGGAATAATGTGACATTTTTCTTTGTGATTATACTTCTATCAACTTGTGATTTGGATATTATGTCAGTATATTTTAAACTTGTACAATAAATTATGGTAAATATATTCTTAATAAAAACAAAAAGGATACAGCAGCGCGCACACACACACATTTGTTTAGAGACACACCTCTAATATTATATTCATTATGTCTTCATTTTTTACAATACAATGCATATATAGGATCATGTGTCATTCAAAACCCTAATCCATTGACCCATATTAGGAAACAACCCAAATTCCTAAACCATAATTAGAAAACGATCGGTGAAAACCATGTGTTGAAAAACCACTAAAAAGGATGCAAAAAAAACACATTTTTTTTCAAGGGTGCTACTCCTACCCCTTGTGACCCCCCCCCCACTCCATCATGCACCCAACGCAAAATAGACATTATGTCTAGTCATGAAAGGAATATAACACATACCCAACATTCTCCCACTTGTTTTTTTCTTTTCATACATGGGGTTACAAGATTACATAGTCAACAATTCAAGACAACAATGCCCATAGATCCTCTACACAAAGAAAACTTCTCTTTGCTCATAGATTTTGTTAATGAATTTGCAACATTCTTCAAAGTGTCCACCTTCATCAACAAAACTTTATTTTCTTCAACCTTGTCTCTCACAAAGTGATATTGAACAACAATATGTTTTGTCTTTAAATGATAAGTTGGGTTCTTCTCCAGGAAGATTGCACTCTGACTGTCACAATCTATACCTATAGTCTGTCATACTAGCCAAATACCTAAAAAAAATATTTGTAACAATATTTTTTCCTTTCTTGCATGAGTGGTTCTCATGTATTCAACTTCTGTAGTTGAGAGTGCCACTACATATTGTTTTTTGCTCATCCAACTGATTGCTCCTCCAAATAGGTTTAACAAATACTCGCTTGTAGATCTTATGTGATATAGATCTCCAACCCAGTCTGCATAAAAAAAACCATGAATGTCCAACACTCTGTCCAATCCTAGTCTTCCTTGGTAGCACAATCCATAGCTATTAGTGCCATGAAAACACCTGAAAACCCTCCTTACTATTTTCCAATTCTCCTTCCCTGGTTTTGACATATACGTGCTCAAAACTCCCATTGAATGTAAAATGTCCAAGTCTAGTATATACCTTTTCATACATCAAAACTCCAACTGCACTAGCAACATGGTATATATCCTCTTCATCTTCATTTGTCTTGAGACATTGGTTTGCATATAAATTTACACCTATAGGAATAGGGACACTCATAAGTTTACATTCCTGCATATTAAATCTCCGCAATGTTGTCTCGACATATTGTTACACATCAAAATTAATCACTTCAATAGTCTCGCAAGTGTCATCATTACAAGTGTTGTAAGTGACGCATCTTGTCCACAAGCGTCGCGTCTTGACCATAAGTGTCGTAAGTGTCGCAAACATCATACTACCATATTTCCTATGTCGTTCCTTATAACGACATCATCGAGACACTTAAGACACCTCAAAGACTAGTTTTGAAGAGGAGAAATCATCTGATGAGGAGTACAAAGCATTTTCCATGAAGAAAACCACTTAAAAATTATTTTTGGAAGGCAACGCTCCCCTACCCACTGTCAGGGAGATCCGACACTCCCTAGCCTTCTTTGGGGGAGCGTTGCAATGCTCTATGCCCAATTTTGGGGGAGCGCTACCCTTTCTGAGAGAATTTTGGTTTGTTGAGATAAATTAGGGAAGAATCCCCTCAATCTATGAAGGTGGTTGGATTCGAATCATAGGTCAAGGCATGATCTTAGTGAATATCCAGAACTAAAGGAGAAGAATACTCAACTTATCCCAAATATATCTCAAGTGGTTGGAACTCTCCAAGCTTATATAAGGAGGCCTTTTCATGGTGAAAGGTACATGACATGATAGAGTTTGAGCGAAGCACCTAACTTATGATCTCATAAGGAAGGGGGGGAGACATTGTAAAGAATCTAACTTATGATCTCATAAGGAAGGGAAGGGGAGACATTGTAAAGAATCTTTATGATATCATAAGGGAGATAGCATTGAAGCATCAACATTTTGTGTGTGGAATATTTGAGCAAGGTTCTGGACAAAGGGAGCTTGGTGAAGTTGCTGCACTACATCCATGGTTGTATGCAACACTTTGTTGTCATTAATATAAATTCATGCTTGGCCTGTTTCCTTTAAAGTTTGTGTATATGAACTTGTTTCTTTCATAGATTCATTATAAAGCTAATCATAGTAGAGTAAGGAGTATTGTTGTTGTTTCTCATTGTACCAAAGGACCTTAAACTGAACTTGGAGATCAAGATCAGCCTGAAGCGAGCAAGGACAAACGTCGGTAAAAAGGTACTTGCCTTTATTCCCTCTTCTTATTTGATAGTTTAGATTTATGATAAAGGAATGTCAGTGTCCATAATAGCACTTTCTATATTGGAGTTAGGGTTCTAGCATCCAAGAGGAAATCCACTTGTCCACAGGGGGATTCTCCCGTAACAGAAATTGGTGACTCCACTGTGGAGGAGATTTGATTTTCGATTCCTTTCCTAGGCCTTGTCTTAGTCTTTGATAATTATTTGAACTTCTCCANCCACTTGTCCACAGGGGGATTCTCCCGTAACAGAAATTGGTGACTCCACTGTGGAGGAGATTTGATTTTCGATTCCTTTCCTAGGCCTTGTCTTAGTCTTTGATAATTATTTGAACTTCTCCACATCATGTCTCTGATTCTTATATCTGATTGATTGCCTCTTTTTGACATCACATTCACCCTAATTGACTGAGTTTACTTGAATTTTTGAATTTTTGGGCATTTTTCTGAATTTTTAGAGGCTAGCGCTCCCCTACCCTTGCTACCAGAGCATTGGCGCTCCCTACTAGTCTTACACAGAGAATTTGAATGCTCTAGTTTCCTTTACACCAGAGCACTACCTCTTTTCTGTGAAAAATCCTCTAGGGTCTCATTCTCTGAGGTTCTTTTTTTTCTTTTGGCACTTGCTCAGAGTCTTATCATCTTAGTATATATTTGTCTCGGCCTTCAAAACTCTACTTTCTAAGAATTTATCACCTTTTGTTTGGAATTTTGACTTTTGTTTTCCTTACCTTGGAGTCACTCTTTGTCTTTGATGATTTTGAGTCAACTTATTGTTTTCTTCTCATTTATCTGACTGAGTGGAAGTTTTTGTGAGGAAACTTGAGGACATATGCATTGTTCCATTTGATATTTGAGGTCATTTTCCCAAGCAATTCATTTGGTTCATCATCCATTACCTTTCTCCTACCTTCACTAGAAATTTCACCTTTTTTCATGCATTCTAGGTAATATTTTGCAAATTTTTGGCTATTTTTCTGAGTTTCTGGGAGCACCAACGCCCCCCTGTAGGCCATACCAGAGCGCCAACGCTCCCCTACAGGGATTTAGGGGGTGTTGCAATACTTTGTGCACCCTTATAGGGGAGCGTTAGTGTCGTTTTTGAGTGAATTTGCCTTCTTTTGGTCAGTCTTTTGTAGTTTGTTTTATAGTACTCTTTACCCAGAGTCTGTGGTTGGTTTCTTAAGTTGTTTGGATTAGTTCTTGATGGTTTTTGATGCTGGTCACTCTATTTTGTCTTGATTGGAGCTTGAAACCTCCTTCTGAAATGTCAAATTTCCTTTTCTAGCTGCGTTTTTGTCGGGACAATTTTGAGTGGTTTCTCTCTCTCCCTATCATTTCTTTGATTCTTCTTCGATTTTTATTGTCTTCCTTGAATTATTGTTGGTCGTAAAATTATTGATTTAGTTATTGTTAGAACAAGATTCTACTTGTTTTCTTTCATTTCCCATTTTTTTGACTGCGTTCTTGTTTTTGGGTCGTGAAACTAGGTTGCATTTGAAGTAGCGGAATTGCATGTTTTTTTGACATTTTGGGACATTGTGCACCTGAAATGATGAATGTTTTCTCCTTCTCGTAGCATAGATTTCATCGAAATGAAAATATTTCATATTCATCTCTTTGCATAAATTTCGAGTCGGTCAAAACACCATATTTTCCACGACATTTTCCTTTTGAGTAATAATAGCCTTAAAAAATCAAGCACTAAACTAAAATTGATTAGATATTTTCACTTTTTTTGGTATCAAACCTACATTAGATTAGTTGTAGGGATTTGGAATAGGTGTGAAAGATAAATTTCCAAAGCTACAAACAAACATAGGATCTTGTGTTAGGGAGTGATGAAATCCAATTGCTACATTTTTTCCTCGGAAGCCCTTCTCACACAAGGGTCAAACCTGAGGTCACATTGAGACTAGCAGAGTTACTCACCCTGCTTTGTTGGTCTTGGTGTAGAGATTGCATGTATTATTGGGGTTGCTTGAAGGTATACCCATAATGATGACTGGAATCATTTCAAGTTGATTTCGAGCTAGATACCCTGCCCTTGCGCGTGGATCAAATTGTCAACTGTTTCCCCAGGAATCACTGATGTAGTTGGTAACATTAGTGGCCTATCTCTTTAGGGTATTTACACAAGGTGAATGTGGAGGGGAAAGTCTTCACAGTACCTGGAATCGACATTGGCCAAACTCACTCGGGCTCCTTGGAGGGTATACCCCCGATTATGTGTGGGAGCTTGCACCAGGGTGTAAGTCCGTGAAGCAGGTCATCAATGTAACTTTTCCACCCTCTCTATCTCATCCCCTTATTACTTTGTTCTCATGACGTTGTATTTCATCACCAACTAGTGTGCTCATTGTGAGAAGGTTTTGTTTGCTTGCTTGCTTACTAGATTTTTAGCATGTGTTGTTTGTTCTCCTTAACAGAATCTAGGTTGGATCTTTATTTTTATGGCGTTAGTTCCTGGAATGACCAATGAAGGAACCCCTTTGTCGAGGGAACCCTTTGTTTTTCCTTCTTACGAAAATGTTGGTTCTCCTTACATCGCTACTTTGAGCCTTCCAGGTCTCACAATTGGGTTACCGGTATGGTTTTTTTCCACTCCGGTGATCTTGAATTCAGGTGATTCAAATGTAAGAACACCACCCACACATCAACCTCATGTCGACCTTTCTCCTTCTTCGTCCGTCAGGTCTCCTTCCATTTCTCCTTCTTTTCCTAGTGAAATATCTGAAGCGAGTAACCAGGTTAATAAGAAGGAGAAGAAACATAAAGAGAAGAAGAAGAACCAGAAGGGGACCAAGCCTCCAACTAAATCAAATGTTGGATCCAAGCAACCAACTACTACTGGGATTGTTGATAAGGTCGATAAGATTAAAGCGAAGAATATGAAACCCAAATTCCCTTGCAGTCTTTGTAAGGGTGACCACTTTCTGAGGGATTTCCCTAGTATTCCCAAAGTTTTAGAAGTATGGTCCTCCACGTCATCGGCCCTTGCTAGACATGTTGGTGACACCCCGTCAACTAGTGACATTACAGTTGGTAAGAAAAAGAAAATTGTCAAATTTCCTTGCATGTTATGCAAATGTGATCATTATTCTTACCTTTGTCCTCGTATGGACAAGGCTTATTATCTTTTGGAAAAGATTCAACTTCCAACTAGGTATCGTAAGATTTTACCCAACCCATCATTAGTTGATGGAATGGTCAATCCGGTTCCATCCTCAGTCAGTTCGGTTGATCCTATGGTCAATCTAGTTTCCTCCTCGATTGAACCACAAACCCAAGTAGCTGATCCAGTTTTGTCATCGATCAGCCCCACTCTTCATCAAAAGAGTGAAACCAAAGTCGTCAATATGGTCGCATCCTTCGTTGAACCAGTTGACAAAGTGGTCGATCTAGTTTCTCCATCGGTCAATCCCACTCCTCTATTGAGGAGTGCCAAAGTGGTCGATCCCACTCCTCCATTGAGGAGTTCCAAAGTGGTTGCTCTGATTACTTCATCAGTCGATCCCACTCCTCCTTTGAGGAGTGTCAAAGTAATTGATCTAGTTCCTTCCTTGGTTAGTCCCACCCTTCATCCAAAGAGTGCCAAAGTGACTTATCCAGTCCCTTCCTTGGTCAGTACCACCCTTCATCCAAAGAGTTCCAAATTGGTTGCTCCAGTTACATCATCGGTCAATCCCACTCTTCCTTTGAAGAGTTACAAAGTGGTCGATCCAGTTCCACCATCGGTCGATCCTACTCTCCCTCTAGAGAGTAAAATCGATTATGTCCACGTTTTTCTCATTGATACCAGATCTACCATGCCTGGGGGCATTCCTCTTTCTCTTGCGAAAACCCCTCCAAGTAATGAGGCCATCCTTTTTTATTGGGGTGCGCTAACTGGACCTTGTCTTCCCTCTCACATTCCTTTCAATATTACAATACAGGTTTGTGGTCGGGACGTTCCTTATGCACTAATAGATGAAGGTTCATTCATTAGTATTTTGTCCTCTATTGCTTGGAAATATTTGGGTTATCCTCAGCTTGTGTCGGTTACCTAGAATCTGTTCATTTTTAACAGAAGAACCAGTCACCCTTTAGGGATCCTTCCTCAGTTTCACATAACTTTAGGAGGGAAAACTATCTTTATTGATGTTATGGTAGTCCAGGATCCCTTGGATTTCTATTTACTCCTTGGGTGAGATTATGTCTATGCCATGAAATATATTGTGTCCACTCTTTTTTGTGTGATATCTTTCCCACACGATGGAAGAATGGTGACTATTGATCAACTTTAATTTTTTGGCCCTGACTTGACCATCAACCTAATGACCTCCCTAAATGGGCCTTATATGTAGTCGGTATCACCCCTGCCACAGGTCAATTATGTGGTGTTGTATCCCACGACTTCAACTTCCAATGACTTAGATCCGGTAGTTGACATGGTGATCTCTTCAGTAGGGCTATTGAAGCCCGATCTCCTTACCCCTGACAAGACCCTCAACATGTGTTCTTTCCAGAGAATTCTTCTTCAATCCAGTGAATATCTCTTGGAATCCATGACCGATTTTTGTCCCTTGACATGGTTTCCTTCTAGAGAATTATCCTCTTGGAAACCATGATCAAGCAGAAGCTACAAGCATAGTTTCTCCTCTCTGTGGAAAGATTGTTAAGAAAGGAAACAAAAGTCACGAGCAAAGTTTTCTTCTCTATGGAAAGCTCGTTAAAAAATGAAACATAATCCATGAGCATAGTTTTTTCTCTCTGTAGCAAGCTCGTTAAAAAATGAAATAGGGATCTAGGGATTGAACCCCGATCCTTGAGCATAGTTCTTTTCCTCTATCAAGCTCATTAAAAAATAAAACAATCACCTCTCCTGTTAGGTAGAGTCTTTCACCAGATCTCGTAGATGTCGAGTAGATTCTTTCTTTAGGTCTCATATTTGAACCTTCATTTCATCCACCTATATCCTTTTTCTCCATCTAGTACAGAAATTGGTGACAACCTCAAAGTCGGTGAATGAATTGAAGCTTGAGGGGCATGTCTCCAGCCTTTGATGATCATTATGGAGTTAAGCCACTAGATTTTCAAGCTGGGAATACCGAGCTTAGTCTTTGTTCCTTCTCGTGCTTGTAAATACATGAGAATATAAACGAGTAGACTTTTATCACTTTTTTGTACTCGTAAAGGTTATACAAAAAAGGAACCTCTTGGAGTCTCCCTTAAGCTCTTTTTAGACTCTATAAAAATTAAAATAGTGTCGAGTGATCTTGCTTCCTTTCCCACTCGTTAAAAGGTTTGAAAGGGCGTCTTTCGAGTGATAATTTATCTCTTTTTCGGCCTCACGAGACTAAAATTACGAAAAAGGACAACCCTGGAGTCATCTTTAAGTCATTTTCAAACTTTCTAAATATGAAAAACAACCGAGTTTGCCTTATCTAGACTCGTTAAATGATCATACATTGAAGGGCCCATACGGGACCGAACCCTTACTTCTTCCAGTTCGTTAAATAAAGGAAGAGGAACTTACTGAAGGTGAGTTATATCGAGCATGTGTTACCCTCCTCGAGATCATTAAATTAAAAATAGGTACTCATCTATCTGGATGGGGGGAAAAAATGAAGGAAGCAAGCCAAGCAATTTTTAAGAACATTACCAGTAATTCTTACAGTCGCCCTTGAACATGACATTTTATCTTTGCACGCATTTTTATCCACCGAACCTCTACACTGAACCAATATTTTGAGTTTCCTTACTCCTTTGAGTCACCTGATGAAAGTCACAACATCCACTGTGTCATCAAGTTTTGGTCCATGTCGTGTTTCTGCTATTGTGCCTCAATGTTCAAGGGAAGTATCCACCTCGAGAGTTAGCCATCACAAATATCTTGTTTCAATACCCATGTCACTCCATGTTCATTTGATATACCAATTTACATCTCTGTGTTAGTTTCATGTCATTGATGGGGGATACATCAATTCCCTCCTGCGACGAGTCTATTCTTGTCAACTTCAACACATAATCCAGGAGCTAGACTTAGAAACCAGTTAGTACCTTGGGACCTGCATGCCTCAATGGAAAGCCTCCTCACATCCGACAGTAGGTTTACATCATTGACCTCTAATCAAATGATTCCTCGGATGTTTGAATTCAGCTCATTCATTCACATTCATCGAAATGTACTAGAGTACCTTGGGAATCATTGACATCAATGGTGATTTCCCTCGCACTTGATAACTTTTTACCTCATTGACCGGTAATCAAGTGGTTTCTACCATGTTCGACATCAGGACATCTATTCGCATGGTTAGATTCGTACTACATCATGATCGGTAAGAAGACCCTGGGTTGAGTTATCACTCATATATATAATTTTCCTAGGTTGTGAAGTAGTTATTTTGAGCTATGACACATATATTATCACATAGATCCACTTTGTATTGGTCATGGCTATGTCTTGTCATCTCGTAGATCCACTGTGTATTCTTCCTAGCTACGATCAGTTCAGGTCATAGGAGTATAGATCCACATTGTATCTTTAGTGGCTATACCTTTTATCAATATAATTATGGATCCACAGTGTATTTTATGGTGGCCATACCTCAAAAGTATTTATCACTCAAGAATAGGTATGCTTGCCTTTGGTTTGAAACATGTCATTAATGCTTTTCGGATGTTTGTGTGCAACTTCTATCAGGTTCTCTGCATCTATACCCTTTCTTGAAAAATTCTACAAAGTACTTCAATCATCAGTTCTCATCTTCTAACTTCGCACTTTGGGGGGCAATCTATTACACATCAAAATTACTCACTTCAATAGTGTCGCAAGTATCGTCATTACAAGTGTTGTAAGTGTCGCATCTTGTCCGCAAGTGTCACATCTTGACCACAAGTGTTGCAAGTGTCGCAAACATCATACTTCCATATTTCCTATGTCGTGCCTATAACGACATCACAGGGACACTTAAGACACCTCAAAGACTAGTTTTGAAGAGGATAAATCATCTGATGATAAGTACAAAGCATTTTCCATGAATAAAACCACTTAAAAATGATTTTTGGAAGGCAATCCTCCCCTACCCACTGTCAAGGAGAAACGACGCTCCCTAGCTTTCTTTGGGAGAGCGTTGCAACACTTTGTGCCCCATTTTGGGGGAGCGATACCCTTCCTGAGAAAATCTTGGTTTGTTGAGATAAATTAAGGAAGAATCCCCTCAATATTTGAAGGTGGTTGGATTCAAATAAGAGGTCAAGGCATGATCTTAGGGAAGATCCACAACTGAAGGAGAAGAATCCTCAACTTATCCCAAATATCTCTCAAGTGGTTGGACCTCTCCAAGATTATATAAGGAGGTCTTTTCATGGTGAAAGGTACATGACATGATAGAGTTTGAGAGAAGCACCTAACTTATGATATCATAAGGAAGGGGGGGAGACATTGTAAAGCATCTAACTTATGATATCATAAGGAAGGGAAGGGGAGACACTGTAAAGAATCTAACTTATGATGTCATAAGGGATATATCATTGAAGCATCAACATTTTGTGTGTGGATTATTTGAGAAAAGGTATGCACAAAGGGAACTTGGTGAAGATGTTGCACTACATCCATGGCTATAAGCAACACTTTGTTGTCATTAATATAAATTCATGCTTCGCCTGTTTCCTTTAAAGTTTGTGTATACGAACTTGTTTCTTTCATAGATTCATTATAAATCTAATCATAGTAGAGTAGGAAGTATTATTGATGTTTCTCATTGTACCATAGGACCTTCAACTGAACTTGGAGATCAAGATCAGCGTGGAGCGAGCAAGGACAAACATCGGTAAAAAGGTACTTTCCCTTCTTCCCTCTTCTTCTTTGATAGTTTAGCTTTATGATAAAGGAATGTCAGTGTCCATAATATCACTTTATTTATTGGAGTTAGGGGTATAGCATCCAATAGGAAATCTACTTGTCCGTAGGGGGATTCTCCTGTAACACATATTTCCTCTGATTTAATTATAGTTTCATGTTTTCCCGATCTCTTTTAATTTACATTCCCAAAAAGAAATGTATAGTTGGTGATCTAGAGAAGAATTCAGTAACTCGATCATGAGGGTTAGATCACAGGCTGAGGAGCCTAGTGCGATATAGTCATCCTCACAGGGATAGGGAAGCTTGTTGATATTGTAAGATCCAAAACTGTAAACACGGGTGACGTGACATATTGTTGAGACATAATGAAGAGATTGAGAGATAGATCTTTGTGGACATAGCCCAGGAGGGGGTGAAACATGGTAAAACTTGTGTTATGTGATTGAATGTATGCATCTGTATTGTTGTTAAGAATTAAATGCTAGATGAATGAATGAAGGAACTAGTTAGATCTGATACTCTAAATGCATGAATAAGAATGAATGTTTCAATCAAGAGGTTTGAATAAATAAATAAAGATCAAAATGTACAACCACATATCTACACTCATTCCTTGACTGCAAGCACCTAAGTATTGCAGCCACCCATAGAGCTATCTCGAGTGAGATTGCACAGTGCACCATGTGTGTTGCGTTGCCTTTTCGTTTACCAGGGGGGTGATAGTTTTACACGGATTTTGTTCGGAGCTTGTCACATCTAAACCTGAGTCAACCTATGACAGTAAGGTAAGATAAGAGTAGATAACTAGTAAATTAGAATAATAAACCAACACCATAGGAGAAGAATAGGGGTTGGCACTAGGATGGATAACACCCGCTTTGAGAAATTCTTGAACGATTTTCTCAATTTCATTCTTATGGACAAATGGATCACAATAAGGGTGAACATTGGGAGGAATATTGTTGAGGACAAGAGGAATGGAATGATCATGAACACCACGAGGAGGGGGGATTCCCTGGGGACTAAAAAAAAAATCTTGGTGTTCGGATATGATAGATTGGATTCTTGGAGGTCATAGCACACGAAGAGTGTCTCAACTTCTTGAATGGAACGGAGTTCATCAATAATACTCAAACAAATGTTTTTGAAGCGATTTTCCATTCGATGGGAACTGATGATCTCAGGGGATCCTATTGTGAGTCCTTGGAACTAATGATCTCAGGGGATCCTGTTGTGAGTTCTTGGAACTAAATTACATGGTTAATTCCTTAAAATCCATGACAATGGGGCCCATAGTGTATAACCATTTAACACCTAGAACAATGTCACAACCACCCATGTCAATAGAAAAATTACGATATTTTAGGTGGTACTGCCTAATTTGTAGACATACATTTTCATAACACCCACCACATTTCATGGAATCGTCATTGCCTGTAATGATTTGAAAATTGTTGACGACATAGATAGAGAAATTGATTTCTTAGGCAATGCAGTGGTGAATGAAATTATGGGTGCTTCCATTGCCAACAAGGATGATGATTTTCATATGCTTAATATAGTCAATTAGCTTGAGGGTTTGGGGAGCATACAAGTGAGTGAGGGCATGAAATGAAATTAACAGTTCAAATTATGGTGGGTCAATGAGAAAAGTAGTAGTATATGGAGGGGGTATCTCTTCAATAGGTGGAACTTCAGCTTCCTCTTCAACAACATCCTCTGAAATGCCCATAAATATATTATGTTCCTTACACTTGTTCCCGGGAAAATATTTGTCATCACAATTATAGAAAACACCCTTGAGTTGGTGCTTAGAAATTTTTTCCTGATTTAATTCATGGACCTTGACGGGACTGATAGGAGGGCATGATTGGTGGGTCGAGGGCGAGGAACAAAAGAGGTTTTTTATTTCTAGGAAAAAACAACCTATGGTGATTATTTGGCATGTTTAGTAGCTTCCAACCAAGTCTGAGGGAAATCCATGAGGACTTGGGCACATAT
>SNQJ01S0017395.1:33221-60353 GCA_010110895.2 Picea sitchensis | reverse complement strand
CCACTTGTCCACAGGGGGATTCTCCCGTAACAGAAATTGGTGACTCCACTGTGGAGGAGATTTGATTTTCGATTCCTTTCCTAGGCCTTGTCTTAGTCTTTGATAATTATTTGAACTTCTCCACATCATGTCTCTGATTCTTATATCTGATTGATTGCCTCTTTTTGACATCACATTCACCCTAATTGACTGAGTTTACTTGAATTTTTGAATTTTTGGGCATTTTTCTGAATTTTTAGAGGCTAGCGCTCCCCTACCCTTGCTACCAGAGCATTGGCGCTCCCTACTAGTCTTACACAGAGAATTTGAATGCTCTAGTTTCCTTTACACCAGAGCACTACCTCTTTTCTGTGAAAAATCCTCTAGGGTCTCATTCTCTGAGGTTCTTTTTTTTCTTTTGGCACTTGCTCAGAGTCTTATCATCTTAGTATATATTTGTCTCGGCCTTCAAAACTCTACTTTCTAAGAATTTATCACCTTTTGTTTGGAATTTTGACTTTTGTTTTCCTTACCTTGGAGTCACTCTTTGTCTTTGATGATTTTGAGTCAACTTATTGTTTTCTTCTCATTTATCTGACTGAGTGGAAGTTTTTGTGAGGAAACTTGAGGACATATGCATTGTTCCATTTGATATTTGAGGTCATTTTCCCAAGCAATTCATTTGGTTCATCATCCATTACCTTTCTCCTACCTTCACTAGAAATTTCACCTTTTTTCATGCATTCTAGGTAATATTTTGCAAATTTTTGGCTATTTTTCTGAGTTTCTGGGAGCACCAACGCCCCCCTGTAGGCCATACCAGAGCGCCAACGCTCCCCTACAGGGATTTAGGGGGTGTTGCAATACTTTGTGCACCCTTATAGGGGAGCGTTAGTGTCGTTTTTGAGTGAATTTGCCTTCTTTTGGTCAGTCTTTTGTAGTTTGTTTTATAGTACTCTTTACCCAGAGTCTGTGGTTGGTTTCTTAAGTTGTTTGGATTAGTTCTTGATGGTTTTTGATGCTGGTCACTCTATTTTGTCTTGATTGGAGCTTGAAACCTCCTTCTGAAATGTCAAATTTCCTTTTCTAGCTGCGTTTTTGTCGGGACAATTTTGAGTGGTTTCTCTCTCTCCCTATCATTTCTTTGATTCTTCTTCGATTTTTATTGTCTTCCTTGAATTATTGTTGGTCGTAAAATTATTGATTTAGTTATTGTTAGAACAAGATTCTACTTGTTTTCTTTCATTTCCCATTTTTTTGACTGCGTTCTTGTTTTTGGGTCGTGAAACTAGGTTGCATTTGAAGTAGCGGAATTGCATGTTTTTTTGACATTTTGGGACATTGTGCACCTGAAATGATGAATGTTTTCTCCTTCTCGTAGCATAGATTTCATCGAAATGAAAATATTTCATATTCATCTCTTTGCATAAATTTCGAGTCGGTCAAAACACCATATTTTCCACGACATTTTCCTTTTGAGTAATAATAGCCTTAAAAAATCAAGCACTAAACTAAAATTGATTAGATATTTTCACTTTTTTTGGTATCAAACCTACATTAGATTAGTTGTAGGGATTTGGAATAGGTGTGAAAGATAAATTTCCAAAGCTACAAACAAACATAGGATCTTGTGTTAGGGAGTGATGAAATCCAATTGCTACATTTTTTCCTCGGAAGCCCTTCTCACACAAGGGTCAAACCTGAGGTCACATTGAGACTAGCAGAGTTACTCACCCTGCTTTGTTGGTCTTGGTGTAGAGATTGCATGTATTATTGGGGTTGCTTGAAGGTATACCCATAATGATGACTGGAATCATTTCAAGTTGATTTCGAGCTAGATACCCTGCCCTTGCGCGTGGATCAAATTGTCAACTGTTTCCCCAGGAATCACTGATGTAGTTGGTAACATTAGTGGCCTATCTCTTTAGGGTATTTACACAAGGTGAATGTGGAGGGGAAAGTCTTCACAGTACCTGGAATCGACATTGGCCAAACTCACTCGGGCTCCTTGGAGGGTATACCCCCGATTATGTGTGGGAGCTTGCACCAGGGTGTAAGTCCGTGAAGCAGGTCATCAATGTAACTTTTCCACCCTCTCTATCTCATCCCCTTATTACTTTGTTCTCATGACGTTGTATTTCATCACCAACTAGTGTGCTCATTGTGAGAAGGTTTTGTTTGCTTGCTTGCTTACTAGATTTTTAGCATGTGTTGTTTGTTCTCCTTAACAGAATCTAGGTTGGATCTTTATTTTTATGGCGTTAGTTCCTGGAATGACCAATGAAGGAACCCCTTTGTCGAGGGAACCCTTTGTTTTTCCTTCTTACGAAAATGTTGGTTCTCCTTACATCGCTACTTTGAGCCTTCCAGGTCTCACAATTGGGTTACCGGTATGGTTTTTTTCCACTCCGGTGATCTTGAATTCAGGTGATTCAAATGTAAGAACACCACCCACACATCAACCTCATGTCGACCTTTCTCCTTCTTCGTCCGTCAGGTCTCCTTCCATTTCTCCTTCTTTTCCTAGTGAAATATCTGAAGCGAGTAACCAGGTTAATAAGAAGGAGAAGAAACATAAAGAGAAGAAGAAGAACCAGAAGGGGACCAAGCCTCCAACTAAATCAAATGTTGGATCCAAGCAACCAACTACTACTGGGATTGTTGATAAGGTCGATAAGATTAAAGCGAAGAATATGAAACCCAAATTCCCTTGCAGTCTTTGTAAGGGTGACCACTTTCTGAGGGATTTCCCTAGTATTCCCAAAGTTTTAGAAGTATGGTCCTCCACGTCATCGGCCCTTGCTAGACATGTTGGTGACACCCCGTCAACTAGTGACATTACAGTTGGTAAGAAAAAGAAAATTGTCAAATTTCCTTGCATGTTATGCAAATGTGATCATTATTCTTACCTTTGTCCTCGTATGGACAAGGCTTATTATCTTTTGGAAAAGATTCAACTTCCAACTAGGTATCGTAAGATTTTACCCAACCCATCATTAGTTGATGGAATGGTCAATCCGGTTCCATCCTCAGTCAGTTCGGTTGATCCTATGGTCAATCTAGTTTCCTCCTCGATTGAACCACAAACCCAAGTAGCTGATCCAGTTTTGTCATCGATCAGCCCCACTCTTCATCAAAAGAGTGAAACCAAAGTCGTCAATATGGTCGCATCCTTCGTTGAACCAGTTGACAAAGTGGTCGATCTAGTTTCTCCATCGGTCAATCCCACTCCTCTATTGAGGAGTGCCAAAGTGGTCGATCCCACTCCTCCATTGAGGAGTTCCAAAGTGGTTGCTCTGATTACTTCATCAGTCGATCCCACTCCTCCTTTGAGGAGTGTCAAAGTAATTGATCTAGTTCCTTCCTTGGTTAGTCCCACCCTTCATCCAAAGAGTGCCAAAGTGACTTATCCAGTCCCTTCCTTGGTCAGTACCACCCTTCATCCAAAGAGTTCCAAATTGGTTGCTCCAGTTACATCATCGGTCAATCCCACTCTTCCTTTGAAGAGTTACAAAGTGGTCGATCCAGTTCCACCATCGGTCGATCCTACTCTCCCTCTAGAGAGTAAAATCGATTATGTCCACGTTTTTCTCATTGATACCAGATCTACCATGCCTGGGGGCATTCCTCTTTCTCTTGCGAAAACCCCTCCAAGTAATGAGGCCATCCTTTTTTATTGGGGTGCGCTAACTGGACCTTGTCTTCCCTCTCACATTCCTTTCAATATTACAATACAGGTTTGTGGTCGGGACGTTCCTTATGCACTAATAGATGAAGGTTCATTCATTAGTATTTTGTCCTCTATTGCTTGGAAATATTTGGGTTATCCTCAGCTTGTGTCGGTTACCTAGAATCTGTTCATTTTTAACAGAAGAACCAGTCACCCTTTAGGGATCCTTCCTCAGTTTCACATAACTTTAGGAGGGAAAACTATCTTTATTGATGTTATGGTAGTCCAGGATCCCTTGGATTTCTATTTACTCCTTGGGTGAGATTATGTCTATGCCATGAAATATATTGTGTCCACTCTTTTTTGTGTGATATCTTTCCCACACGATGGAAGAATGGTGACTATTGATCAACTTTAATTTTTTGGCCCTGACTTGACCATCAACCTAATGACCTCCCTAAATGGGCCTTATATGTAGTCGGTATCACCCCTGCCACAGGTCAATTATGTGGTGTTGTATCCCACGACTTCAACTTCCAATGACTTAGATCCGGTAGTTGACATGGTGATCTCTTCAGTAGGGCTATTGAAGCCCGATCTCCTTACCCCTGACAAGACCCTCAACATGTGTTCTTTCCAGAGAATTCTTCTTCAATCCAGTGAATATCTCTTGGAATCCATGACCGATTTTTGTCCCTTGACATGGTTTCCTTCTAGAGAATTATCCTCTTGGAAACCATGATCAAGCAGAAGCTACAAGCATAGTTTCTCCTCTCTGTGGAAAGATTGTTAAGAAAGGAAACAAAAGTCACGAGCAAAGTTTTCTTCTCTATGGAAAGCTCGTTAAAAAATGAAACATAATCCATGAGCATAGTTTTTTCTCTCTGTAGCAAGCTCGTTAAAAAATGAAATAGGGATCTAGGGATTGAACCCCGATCCTTGAGCATAGTTCTTTTCCTCTATCAAGCTCATTAAAAAATAAAACAATCACCTCTCCTGTTAGGTAGAGTCTTTCACCAGATCTCGTAGATGTCGAGTAGATTCTTTCTTTAGGTCTCATATTTGAACCTTCATTTCATCCACCTATATCCTTTTTCTCCATCTAGTACAGAAATTGGTGACAACCTCAAAGTCGGTGAATGAATTGAAGCTTGAGGGGCATGTCTCCAGCCTTTGATGATCATTATGGAGTTAAGCCACTAGATTTTCAAGCTGGGAATACCGAGCTTAGTCTTTGTTCCTTCTCGTGCTTGTAAATACATGAGAATATAAACGAGTAGACTTTTATCACTTTTTTGTACTCGTAAAGGTTATACAAAAAAGGAACCTCTTGGAGTCTCCCTTAAGCTCTTTTTAGACTCTATAAAAATTAAAATAGTGTCGAGTGATCTTGCTTCCTTTCCCACTCGTTAAAAGGTTTGAAAGGGCGTCTTTCGAGTGATAATTTATCTCTTTTTCGGCCTCACGAGACTAAAATTACGAAAAAGGACAACCCTGGAGTCATCTTTAAGTCATTTTCAAACTTTCTAAATATGAAAAACAACCGAGTTTGCCTTATCTAGACTCGTTAAATGATCATACATTGAAGGGCCCATACGGGACCGAACCCTTACTTCTTCCAGTTCGTTAAATAAAGGAAGAGGAACTTACTGAAGGTGAGTTATATCGAGCATGTGTTACCCTCCTCGAGATCATTAAATTAAAAATAGGTACTCATCTATCTGGATGGGGGGAAAAAATGAAGGAAGCAAGCCAAGCAATTTTTAAGAACATTACCAGTAATTCTTACAGTCGCCCTTGAACATGACATTTTATCTTTGCACGCATTTTTATCCACCGAACCTCTACACTGAACCAATATTTTGAGTTTCCTTACTCCTTTGAGTCACCTGATGAAAGTCACAACATCCACTGTGTCATCAAGTTTTGGTCCATGTCGTGTTTCTGCTATTGTGCCTCAATGTTCAAGGGAAGTATCCACCTCGAGAGTTAGCCATCACAAATATCTTGTTTCAATACCCATGTCACTCCATGTTCATTTGATATACCAATTTACATCTCTGTGTTAGTTTCATGTCATTGATGGGGGATACATCAATTCCCTCCTGCGACGAGTCTATTCTTGTCAACTTCAACACATAATCCAGGAGCTAGACTTAGAAACCAGTTAGTACCTTGGGACCTGCATGCCTCAATGGAAAGCCTCCTCACATCCGACAGTAGGTTTACATCATTGACCTCTAATCAAATGATTCCTCGGATGTTTGAATTCAGCTCATTCATTCACATTCATCGAAATGTACTAGAGTACCTTGGGAATCATTGACATCAATGGTGATTTCCCTCGCACTTGATAACTTTTTACCTCATTGACCGGTAATCAAGTGGTTTCTACCATGTTCGACATCAGGACATCTATTCGCATGGTTAGATTCGTACTACATCATGATCGGTAAGAAGACCCTGGGTTGAGTTATCACTCATATATATAATTTTCCTAGGTTGTGAAGTAGTTATTTTGAGCTATGACACATATATTATCACATAGATCCACTTTGTATTGGTCATGGCTATGTCTTGTCATCTCGTAGATCCACTGTGTATTCTTCCTAGCTACGATCAGTTCAGGTCATAGGAGTATAGATCCACATTGTATCTTTAGTGGCTATACCTTTTATCAATATAATTATGGATCCACAGTGTATTTTATGGTGGCCATACCTCAAAAGTATTTATCACTCAAGAATAGGTATGCTTGCCTTTGGTTTGAAACATGTCATTAATGCTTTTCGGATGTTTGTGTGCAACTTCTATCAGGTTCTCTGCATCTATACCCTTTCTTGAAAAATTCTACAAAGTACTTCAATCATCAGTTCTCATCTTCTAACTTCGCACTTTGGGGGGCAATCTATTACACATCAAAATTACTCACTTCAATAGTGTCGCAAGTATCGTCATTACAAGTGTTGTAAGTGTCGCATCTTGTCCGCAAGTGTCACATCTTGACCACAAGTGTTGCAAGTGTCGCAAACATCATACTTCCATATTTCCTATGTCGTGCCTATAACGACATCACAGGGACACTTAAGACGCCTCAAAGACTAGTTTTGAAGAGGATAAATCATCTGATGAGGAGTACAAAGCATTTTCCATGAATAAAACCACTTAAAAATGATTTTTGGAAGGCAATGCTCCCCTACCCACTGTCAGGGAGCGACGACGCTCCCTAGCCTTCTTTGGGGGAGCGTTGCAACACTTTGTGCCCCATTTTGGGGGAGCGATACCCTTCCTGAGCAAATCTTTGTTTGTTGAGATAAATTAGGGAAGAATCCCCTCAATCTCTGAAGGTGGTTGGATTCAAATAAGAGGTCAAGGCATGATCTTAGGGAAGATCCACAACTGAAGGAGAAGAATCCTCAACTTATCCCAAATATCTCTCAAGTGGTTGGACCTCTCCAAGATTATATAAGGAGGCCTTTTCATGGTGAAAGGTACATGACATGATAGAGTTTGAGAGAAGCACCTAACTTATGATATCATAAGGAAGGGGGGGAGACATTGTAAAGAATCTAACTTATGATATCATAAGGAAGGGAAGGGGAGACATTGTAAAGAATCTAACTTATGATGTCATAAGGGATATATCATTGAAGCATCAACATTTCGTGTGTGGATTATTTGAGAAAGGGTATGGACAAAGGGAACTTGGTGAAGATGTTGCACTACATCCATGGCTGTAAGCAACACTTTGTTGTCATTAATATAAATTCATGCTTCGCCTGTTTCCTTTAAAGTTTGTGTATATGAACTTGTTTCTTTCATAGATTCATTATAAATCTAATCATAGTAGAGTAGGAATTATTATTGTTGTTGCTCATTGTACCACAGGACCTTCAACTGAACTTGGAGATCAAGATCAACGTGGAGAGAGCAAGGAGAAACATCGGTAAAAAGGTACTTTCCTTTCTTCCCTCTTCTTCTTTGATAGTTTAGCTTTATGATAAAGGAATGTCAGTGTCCATAATATCACTTTATTTCTTGGAATTAGGGGTATAGAATCCAATAGGAAATCCACTTGTCCATAGGGGGATTTTCCTGTAACACATATTTCCTCTGATTTAATTATAGTTTCATGTTTTCCCGATCTCTTTTAATTTACATTCCCAAAATGAAATTTATAGTTGGTGATCTAGAGAAGAATTCAGTAACTCGATCATAAGGGTTAGATCACAGGCTGAGGAGCCTAGTGCGATCTAGTCATCCTCACAGGGATAGGGAAGCTTGTTGATATTGTAAGATCCAAGACTGTAAACATGGGCGACGTGACATATTGTTGAGACATAATGAAGAGATTGAGAGACAGATCTTTGTGGACATAGCCCAGGAGGGGGTGAAACATGGTAAAACTTGTATCATGTGATTGAATGTATGCATATGTATTGTTGTTAAGAATTAAATGCTCGATGGATGAATGAAGGAACTAGTTAGATCTGATACTCTAAATGCATGAATAAGAATGAATGTTTCAATCAAGAGGTTAGAATAAATAAATAAAGATCAAAAGGTACAACCACATATCTACACTCATTCCTTGACTGCAAGCACCTAATTATTACAGCCACCCATAGAGCTATCTCGAGTGAGATTGCACAGTACACCATATGTGTTGCGTTGCCTTTTCGTTTACCAGGGGGGCGATAGTTTTACATGGATTTTGTTCGGAGCTTGTCACATCTAAACCTGAGTCAACCTATGACAGTAAGGTAAGATAAGAGTAGCTAAATAGTAAATTAGAATAATAATTAGAATAATAAATTTGAAGCGATTTTCCATTCGATGGGAACTGATGATCTCAGGGGCGCCTATTGTGAGTCCTTGGAACTAATGATCTCAGGGGATCCTGTTGTGAGTTCTTGGAACTAAATTACATGGTTAATTACTTAAAATCCATGACAATGGGGCCCATAGTGTATAACCATTTAACACCTAGAACAATGTCACAACCACCCATGTCAATAGAAAAAATACAATATTTTAGGTGGTACTGCCTAATTTGTAGACATACATTTTCATAACACCCACCACATTTCATGGAATCGTGATTGCCTATAATGATTTGAAAATTGTTGATGACATAGATAGAGCAATTGATTTCTTAGGCAATGTAGCGGTGAATGAAATTATGGGTGCTTCCATTGCCAACAAGGATGATGATTTTCATATGCTTAATATAGTCAATTAGCTTGAGGGTTTGGGGAGCATACAAGTGAGTGAGGGCATGAAGTGAAATTAACAGTTCAACTTATTGTGGGTCAATGAGAAAAGTAGTAGTATATGGAGGGGGTATCTCTTCAATAGGTGGATCTTCAACTTCCTCTTCAACAACATCCTCTGAAATGCCCATAAAAATATTATGTTCCTTACACTTGTTCCCGGGAAAATATTTGTCATCACAATTATAGAAAACACCCTTGAGTTGGTGCTTAGAAATTTTTTCCTAATTTAATTCGTTGACCTTGAGGGGACTGACAGGAGGGCATGATTGGTGGGTCGAGGGCGAGGAACAAAAGAGGTTTTTTATTTCTAGGAAAAAACAACCTATGGTGATTATTTGGCATGTTTAGTAGCTTCCAACCAAGTCTGAGGGAAATCCATGAGGACTTGGGCACATATGCCATCCTTTAGGCCACTAATAAAGAATTCCCAGAAAAAGGAACCTATCATTCCCTCCAGTATGAAGGCCAAATGATCAAAGACAGTGATAAAGTATTCCATTGTGCCCGACTATTTCAACTTGGTCAAATGACCTAAATAGTGGGTGTCAGTGTCGAAGAATTCATAGAGCTCTACAACAAACCGGGTCCACCGAAAATACCCCTGGCATGCATTTTTATAACATTTCCACCATTTCCAACATTTGGGATCCATATAGAGAACAATATAATTAAGTTTGTCCAACTCATCAGTAATTTCATGCAAAGAAAAATAATGCTCCATTTGAGTGACCCAACCTATGGGATCAGAGCCATCAAATTTATTGATCTCAACTCTAGGAAGACAAGGATCATGATGAAAGGAGTTGGATTGAAACACCATAAAATGGGAGGAGTCAACACATTCTAAGTGGGACGTGTGTTTTGAGGAGGAAGGGCCCTACGATCGGTTCAAAAACTGGTTGATAGAAGTTTTGAGGGTGTCAAATTTCCCCATGAATTTGGCATCCATGGCATCAAATTTTTGTTGGACTTGGTCCTGGAATTGTGAAAATCGTGAATCAATAGAAGAAATATTAGAATTTTCTTGTTGGATATTCTCCTTTTTTTGGTTGATGGTAGCTTGCAGGTCTTGGCTACGAGTGTTGGCCATTTGGATAGGAGGGGTGCATATAAGGGGAAATGGTTGGGCGGGACTACAAAAAAGAAATAATTATAAATGATAGGTACCATGACAATTATATTGAAAAGGGGAATACAATGGAATAGATATCTAATAAGGGTGTTGGGAAGTGGGTCGGGTCCACTAAAAAAAGGCTTAAAAAAGAGAGGTACCATTTCTCAGGGCGAGGAAAAGAATCAAATGGGATAGGTCTGGAATAAAGGTGCTGAAGGGACCACTATATATTTCTTTTATTACTCTTACCGAGTTATACTCTGATATGAATAATATTGTAATGGTGAAATGCCCAAATTATTAACAAGAATAAATGTGTAGTAATTTCACAACCTGAATGCAGGAGGCAAGGTTGCACGACAATAGATCTTGTCTCTTCCTTTGCTATGTTGTTTCCATCCCAACGGTTATGGCGTTCAGGGATTTTACAGATAATGGTTTTCCTTGTTCTATATCTCTTTGATATACATGCAGGGTTGAACAGTAGTACCTGACCCATTATCTCAAGGAACCAACTAAGGAGGCGAGACCGTACCCTTAGCCGTACTACTCAATTACCTAGGTACTAGAGAGTAGATTTTTGATTTTTTTTCTTAGTGGCACTATAAGAATTAGCAAGAGAATTGGTTCATATATGGAGGGTTTCAAGATACCTAGGTCAGTACATATACATGGGTTTTCTGATGCAATACCACTCGAAGGGGTACCAACAAGGGTTACAAGGGTGTCTAACAATGTGATCTTAAAAACCCATTGTATTTATTGTGTGTATAATTCCCTGACTGTGGATTTATGTGTTGAGCGATAGATCATTGTAGTTTTAAGACGTCAGAATACGTTTCTACCGTGGAAAAAAATTAACCCACAATTCCTACAAAGGAAAGTGCTTTGATACCAATTGTAAGATACCAGATGTAATATAATATGCATAAAAAATAATATTCAGTAGATATCAATGGAACAAAAAAATATTGAGGAGCAAAACACCAAAAATGGTACCTTTATTCAATGAAAGCAATTTTCACTTGCCTCTTCGATGGGGAAACCTCTAGTAGAGTAGAGATCGATTAAAATAATACTCAATAAAAGGACTTTTCATGCCTCCTACTCTTATTTATACTAATTCTGTCTTCTAAAGAACCTTCTAGCGAAAGATCTTTCTAGAGGTGGAAGCTTATATTAGGTCTTCTTAGATTGACTTGTTGACATTTATTAAATAGGACTTATAAACTAATTTTGACCTTTATTACATGGAAAATATATTATTCTACCTACGTGAGGGGTCATGTAGGTTAGGTCCATAACATATTCCATCTTAGTCTTCCATGACTCTTCTTCTGTACCATCCATGCTGAAACTGAGTAGTGAATATACATGTAGGAGTAGTGCATTTTGCACCTTTGAAAGTTGAGGAATGGTTTGTAAGTTTGGATTTGACAATGGCTCCATTGGATGACCACACAATGGACTTGGGTAAGACTTTCTCAATATTTCCAAAGTTGTTCTAGTGTCCCATGATATTTTTTTGGTGTTATTAGATGAAATAAAAATATATCATGATCCTATTATAATTAGGAGGAAGCAAGGACAGATTCCAAGAATTCCAACCATGAATTTTATTAATGCAATTGATGAACCCGTAGTCACACCTATTGTCTTCGCACAACAAAATGAATACTTGGTTTTTGGAAATGCAACTTTGGGTGCCAAATATGGTGTATATGAAGTAAAGAGTGGGCTGATAGCAATGGATAATTTGGTGAAGTCAGTCTTGGATAATATTGAATGGTTGTGCACATTGAAAAATTGAAAGAAACATGTTGGGGGGAAGATGAAGCTTGTACCAATAATATTTACAGAGGACATTAGAAAAGGCATCCACTAGGAAGTGACTTGATACTCATAAAACTATGGACAAGGTGAGTCAAGCTAGATGGATGTCTCATTCTTGGTGGAAACTATTCTAAGGGTTGGCTCCAACTAGTGCATGGAAGAACTCTCCCAACAAGACTCTCGATTTGGTGTTGAATTAGGATATGGATAATTCTTTGAACATGATGAAAATACCATTGTGATGTTTTGTAAATTTTATATGGGGATATATGATTATGATTTGATCACATATCAGTTGGAAGTAATGGGATCTACTCCACGAGAGACATAGAAAATTTTTAAATACTTGTGCATGAGGCATGAGTAGGCTTACTTCCTAGAAGCAGGTAGTGGAGCTCAGAGTTCCTTTGAAGAAAGTTCCTTAGAAAATTGTTTTGTGAAGATGAGTTAATAGTATGAAGAGAAGGTGGTGACATTGTCTTGGTTCAAGAAAATTGTACAAGATGAATAAAGCACAAATGGAAAATTATATCGGGAATGGAAATGTACATCCTCATAGACTAGACATGTTAGTTGGAATGATCATCCAACTAGTTCAATATATTAGAGGATCTGATGTACAAAAGCATGGAAAATTTGGTCAAAGTACGAAAGTCGTAGTAGGTCCGAAGGTGAAATACTTGGATGGTTTGGAAAATATTCTTAATCAAGGTTGGGCCATAGTTGTAGTAGGAAGCTATAGTAGTGACAAATTGGATCGCACCGACCAAAATAAGAGGAAACAACAAGTGGCACTTCGCGAAAGGAAAAATTGGATGGAGGGTAGTTGCATGACAATTTTGGCTTGAAAAATGTATAACAGTTGGGAGTGTTAGTTGTAGATAGATGCATGGTTTTGGATAGTGTCTTAATAAAAACATATTATTGATGATGTTGTTGAGGGAAACAATAGTTTTTAGTGGGGAGGATGTAATATCCTTTCTTAGAGTGGTGTTGTGTGCCTCCAATGCACAACTGGCTGACACAAATGGACATATCTGATGGATGATGCCTTATTTGAATTGGTTGAGATTCATTGGTCCATTGACAAGATAAAACTTCGATATTTGAATGTCTTAGCTCATTTTCAAGGAACACCATGGACAATCAAATGGCTTGGCCCATTTGGATGGTCCACCTCAGATAGTTGCCTTGTTTCGTTGGTAAGGTTTACGTCACACAGTTGGACGCCTTGCTCCATTGGCAAGGTGCACTGCAAAATAAGTTAGGGGGCCCTGTAGAAAGACATGGAACACCTAAGACAATGGTATCTCACAATAATTCAAATGGAACAAAGAAGATTAGACAAGCAATTGGATAGAGGAGGAAATGAAGGTTGTTGTGGGAAACCTCGTCCATAGACAAGTACTTGGCATGATGAATGAAAAAGATTTCCTTGAAGGATTGATGACTTGGGTGCCTAGACTTATATGGATCACTAAATTTAGGAGGTCTACACGTGGGGGTTGTAACAAATGGTTGAGCTTCGTTTATGGATAAGTTTCCATAGATCATAATTGTGCGGTGAACTAGTAAGGCGTACACCCTTGGGCACATATTCATTACACACACATATTTTGAATGTGTTGGGTGCACTTGAGTGTATTCAAACGAACTTGGGTGGATTTGATGCAATCATGTCGAATTACACAAGTTGGGCACACTTGGTACAGCTGCGCAAACCAAGATGAGTGGATGGAGTTGTTTTCAGATGATTTGAGAATGACTGGATGTGAAGGCATAGTTGGGTTCACTTGGGAGTGGTATGATGGATTGATCAGGTATATAGGAATACTTGGGTGGGATTTTCATGACCTTGATGGACCTAGTGTGATATGAGATGATTCAACTAAATGATCTACAGACAAGTTCCCGAGGAGAGTAAGTTGGCTCAACAACACTTGGGTCCACCTAGGAACAGATGGGATTACAAACACATGAGAAGATCATATGTATAGGTGGATGTCTCAAAGTCCTAAGGAATCAAGAAAGGAGTTGAAAGAGTCATCAAGTGTTTTACAATATCCATGTTTGGGCATCACAAGAAGACTTACATTCACTAAGTGACAAGAGATGGAAATAGGGCTTGCAAGAGGTAGTCTTGCGGTTGCTTTAGGGGTCAGATGGAAAACTCTGTAGGATTCTTTCATCTGTAATTCTAATCTATAAATGAGACCTAGGAAATATTTTTGTGCTTCTGTTGGGGTCTAAAGATGTATAAAAATAGCCTTAGTTTAACATTAATTTATCAACCCGAGGATTTGTCTTTTATCTCAAGAATATCAACAAAGTCTATGCAGATGGCTTGTAGAGGCTAAAATCATGTAGTTAAAGAAAATATGAGTTTATCAACAATCAAGTTCCTCAAACATTCACTAAAGATTCTAGGAATTGAAATCTAATGCTGTGAAATGGAAAGGAACTAATTAATCTATTGAATTCATTTTAATTAAAAGCAGTAATTGAATCTAAATAAAGACTTGCAGAATTGACTACTACTATGAATCAAATTACTGGAAAGAAAAGGTGAATTACTCTATCTATGGAAAGAAACAACAACTGTAATCTAATCGAAAGAGACAACAATGGTACTTCTATTGAAAGGAACATCAACTATATCTTAATGGAAAGGAACAAAAAATGTAAACTAATTGAAAGGAACAACAATTGCGAATCTAAGTAAAAGGAACAGTGCATATGGAATTATGAGGAACTGTCATGCATCAAACCTCAGTAATAGAAAATGGAACAAAAATAATTTAATGCTTAAGGAAATTTCTATTGCTTGCACGCAAACGATATAAAATCATCAACACAGTTACGCATTCATTTAACTACTGTAAAAGAGAATCGAATCACAAAACAAAATTTGAATTGATACAATTACAGGTCGAACAGTAGCTCCTTCAGACTGGGCCCTTGGTCCTTACAAGCACTGCTACTCAAAACTCAGTATGTAGAAATGGTAAAACCATTCAAAGCTTTTATTGATTTCATAGTTGGTACAACATTTGCAAAAACTGCTAACGCAGAGCAATTCTAAGTTCTGAGTTCTTGGGTGAAATTCTTCTATATCCCTTCCAGGATCTATTACCCCTTATATATTACAATAATATAGGTAAATTAAGCTATCCTGAGGATCAAGATACCCTCAGGATTGCTTTACTATTATAAAGTTACAATATAAGAAACTCAATCATCTTCAAAACTGCCTTGGGCCATAAAGTCCTCAACCTCCAATAGCTTGTGCATCTTCAAGATTTCCTTTGTTATCTCGGGTTTGACAATATTTAACTAATATTGTAACAAAAATAAAACAATTACAATCGTATTTTAGGATATATGTAATCTAATTTCAACAATAATGCTAAAGGGTATATTATTCATTTTCTATCCTATTTGCTCCTAATTAACCGAAAAGTCAATCAAGATGATATCATGAAATGTGGGAAAAAGGAATATATTTATACCTTTTTCATAACCTAACATACCCCCCAACTTACCTTCTTGCATGTCCTCATGGAAGCTGAGATCTTACATGTAAAGCAGTAATGTTGTAAGGTGGAAAGGTTGGTTCACCAGGCCTCCTAAATCCATTGCTTCTTTTGAGTCCTCCAAAAGCAACATCCTCCCTTTTCTTGTTAATTTGATAATCTTTTTGGTAACTTTTTGGAGGAAACCAGATGATAGGGGGATTATATCTACACCCAATCCAAGGAGGTCCTTCCTCTTGGAGAAATCTAGAATACCTTTCTATTTTGAAGGTAGCTGCAAAGAAATTCTTTTACCCAAAGGGTTCCCTACTCTTTACTTCATTGGAGGATGCATCCCATCTCATTTTAGAAGCACCAAGAGCTTCTTCCTTGATCTCTCTAAAATGTGTGATACCTGAACGTATAACCTGTAGATGGATAGGGGCTAAGGAGTATATGACCCCCCCCCTCTTTTCATAAAGGTTTTATGTCGCATAATGGTTAGAAAGGACTTTGGAGGCTCTCCTCTGACCTAGAGATCTAGCCCAGTTTACCTCTTTAGGAAGGTTTTGTGAGCTTTACCCCATCTGACTTGGTTCTGATTAAATGACAAAAAATCCTGAAACTGTATGTAACCTATGAATGGGCTAGGGTTATCTTTCCTTTCTTCTTCCATAATGAAATTATGAAAGTATAACTCACATAGAAGGTATTATACCTTTTCATCCCACTCTCTAAAACATGAAATAATCTCAAGTACAGTGGAAAATGAAATGGGTTTACCTGCTATGATGGCCTTCACTCTCAATAACAGATATCATTCTAGCAAGAATAAAGTGTAATTGGTGGCAGGGGCTCTACAATACAAACATCAGAGTATACATCACAGATTTCTTTGATTTTCTCAAAATCTTTTTCCAATTGGGTTTGTACCTTATTTACCTTCCCTTGGGCTCTGGTGAGCTCAGCATAGGTCTCACTCTCCATTGTTTCCATGTCCCTTAGTTGTTAAACAATATTTTGATGTTCAACCCTAGTGACCATCTCATCTTGGTGTTGAGCCAATGCTCGTTGGGCTTGTCCCAGTTATGCCTTTAGCTTATCAATGGTGACACCCTGTGCTTGAGATTGGGATGCTTGGTATTATTCCATAGTGCCCATCTCCTCCCTGGATTGAGTTAATGCTTGTTGAGCCTATGTAAGCTCTGCTTCCAGTATGTCCACAATAACACTCTATTTTTGGGACTGGAGTGCCTGATGCTCTACCATAGTCAGTAATTCATTTCTGTTTTGAATCAGGGTTTGTTGAGACTGCATCAATTCTTCCTCCAATCTCCTGATGGTAGCATTATGCTCAAGGAGTTGAGTTTTTTCCTTTAAGACTGGGGTATCTGTCTGCACCTCAACATCAATTGTTTCTATAGCTGTCATCATTTCCTGTGTTTCTAAGGGAATTAATTCCTCATTTTGAGCTACTTCCTCTTCTACTACTATTTCTTCAGGGTCTATATGTATCCCTACAGAATTTGTAGTGACCGCTTCTTTAAGAAGAGGGTTTCTTCCTTCCACTTTGGCCCTTTTGTTTTTCTTTCTTCTATGGGCCTTATCTGCTTGTTCTAGATGCTTCCTCAATTCTTTAATAATTTCCTTGAGTTTACCCACCTTCTTATTTAATACTTCGGCCTTCTTAGCCTTTTTCTTCAACAATTTGTTTTCTTTTTTTAACTTTCTAATTTTCTTATGGATCTTGGCTGATTTCTATTTATGAGAGGTCTCAAGGTCTTCTTCATTCTGGCCAACAGATTGTTGTTCCTCTGTTCCTTCCAAATTTTTTGTCTGTCCAAGAGGGATTTTCATTTAAAAATGAGGTTCTTCATGTGTTGTGTCCTCTGGGAAAGACATTTCAATATCAGGAAAATATTCAACTGGTTTGAAGAGGAGGCTTGTTCTGGGCATCTTTCTGGATTATTTCTGCCTTTGTCAATTGAGATTCCTAAGCTCCCCAAAACCTGAGCTATTTCTACCTCATATCTCTTCAAAAATTATTCTGTCAGATGCTCTAATGTTGGTTGGGTGTCTTCCTGATCATTCCTTGGTGAGGTTTGTTCTGCTTGCCCAATTTCATGAACATTTTCCTGTAGAGACTATTCTGTAAAATTCTGAAGTTATTCAGGCTGTTTTGTTGTATCCTGAATTTCTTCAGTCGTTTCCTGAATTCGTCTGCTTCTCCTCCTTGTCTTAATGATGGATTTAGGGGAAGCCATTTCTCTCTTCCTGTTTTTCGTTAATGCCTGTGTTTGTGAGGTCTGGGCCTCTGTGATTTGGGCAAGGTCTCTCTCAACTTCGGTTTGAGGAGATGTAATTTATCTTTGGGCAGTAGTCTCCTCTGCCTATCTATATTCAATTTATTATGGTGGGTCTTCATGGAATAATTCAGGATGCTCCAGTTGTGGAGGTCTATTGACCTCAATCAGACTATCCCAAGTCAATTGAGTTTGACTCAGTGCTTTATTTATTATCATTTTAACTAATTTGTGGTGGCTGATAACATTAACAAGATCCTTGGACTTTTGTGTTCTTAAGGCAACCTCATGTAATATGTCATTCAAAAAGAAAGGTAGATTAAGTACTAACCGGTTTTTTAAGGCTGCCAACAATTTGAGGTGGCGAGGTTGAATTACGTCATATTGTCCATCACAGGTGATGTACCGCTGAATTATCCCTACCAGTTCCTTCCATGGTTCCCTGAGGGTACTGGGATTAATTCCCTTTCCCTTCTTATCCAATTCTTCCCCAGGGTCTGTGAAAGATTCCACAACTTCCTTTAGCGTTGTGTATCTTCCTGTCCACTGAATGTTCATGTTAGGGAGGCCTGTTACCTCTACTAATATTTACAGGGTGACTAAGATTCGTATGCCTTGCACCATAGAGATATCTCCTTGCAGATTCTGAAATAATTCAAGTGTGACATTCGTGTCATATCCCTGCAAATGGTTGAAGTACTGCATCCACCCCAGACGGTGTAGGATTTCTCTTGCCTACTCTGTAACCTATAGTAAAGTTGGCTCCCTGTGCGCACTTCTACCACCCATTTTTGTGAGAAAATGTGAATGACTATTGTTCTTGGTAGAAGACTTGGTTAGACAAGCTTGGAGGAAACAAATTACCGAAAATAGCAAATATTAGGGAACAACAAGTTTTTACAAATGTGGGTATTTATTACAATCATTACTATCTTATCAAAAAGCGTGTCAAGCATCCACTCCCCTCATTAATGTAGAGGTCGACCTCGACCGTCAGCGTAGGGGAATGAAATGCGTGCAGGTATTGCTGTTGTGAGGTAATGATTGTACTGCCACCGCCGATGGGGACCCGTCACTAATTTCAAACAACATATGTTAACAGTAATCATTAAACGTCATTCCTATTTTGTGAAAAAAAAATTGATTTTATTATACCTATACTCAAAAAATGTTTTAAGGATTAATAAGCCGAATAAATTAAATCTGTTCATTGTAAAATAATATCCCGCATATCATAATGCTGCTACTTTTCCTTGGTTTATTGAATATAGCCGAAATGATAGCCACGTTATTGAGTGAAGGAAATCTAGAGACACATAAAATTGGTGTTTAAGGTAATCTTCCATACCACAGGCAGAGCCATTACTGCCAGCAGACGTCCATAGCCTCGAAAAGGTTTACTTTTAACCCTTAGATGAGCCTGTATCCTTAATAAATATTTGACTCGTCTTTTCCCAAAAAGGCCATTATCCTGGTTTGGTAGCCACATGGTGATAATGCCACTCACTAGATTTAACTTAAGTGAACAAGCCAGCTCGTGATGAGACCCCTTGTCCTTTGACGAGAAAAATGTCAAAGGCCATTGCCCTGGTGTGGTAGCCATAGTGGGAGTGCCACTTATGTTATTATTCTATGATCGTGGTAGGTTGGCTCATGATGAGATCCCCTATTCTTTGTGGGAAAAGTTTATTAGTTATATTTTTTTATTTTATTTATTTTATTTTTTATTTATTTATTTTAGAAAGGCTCTATTAAGGGAGGCTCATCTACTCCTTAAGAGTAAGGGGTGGCATAAAGAAGTGTAAGGATGCCAATTAAAAGTGTTCTTAAGACTCCTTATTATAATATGATGACGAAATATCATTTAAGTATATTTGTATATATAAGGGAAAATAAATGAATTATGGTGGTTACAGATTATGAACAAGGTTTAAGATATTTTGAAGAGATTAATCCAAAAAAAAATTGATAATGTATGAGAGATAGTTCACAAAATAATGACAGATCGTTGTGATGACAATTAGAAATAATGTTGGTGAAAATTATTTACTGAACGTCATACCCCAACAGAATGGCTTGGCGTTTTCAGCAATGTAGGGAAAGAATGACAGTTGTTTCGTTCAAAGGAACAACAAGCGCACAAAAGGAAGGAAAATTGTTCCATTCAAAGGAACAAAAAGCACGCAAAAAGGAAAAACAATTGTTCCATTCAAAAGAACAACAAACACGCACAAAGGAATAACATTTGTTCCTCTCAAAGTAACAACCAGCGCGCACAAAGGAACAACAATTGTTTCGTTCAAAGGAACAACAAGCGCGCAAAAAGGAACAATAGTTGTTCCGCTCAAAGGGATAGCAAGTGCGCATAAAGGAACAACAACCGTTCAATATTTTCCCATTTACTTCTTTAAAGGAAAAGAATGGTGGATTTTCCATAAAAGACAAGGTCTCTGTGACAAGATAAATCAAGAGTGAGGAACAAAAATGAGTGTTGGTTCTGTTCATTATGATTTTCTCAAGTGGCTTTCATAATAATAATAAAAAAGGAAACTAATAACACAATAAGTTATAGAAGAAAGCTATATATAGTATGTACAGTGTCAACAAAATTCATCATTTATGGAGTTGGGGTGGTTGGTTTACCTTCCCAGCCAGCCAAAATTTGAATGGTAGGATCTTTACTTACTTCCTGGTAAAAGGATTCTTTTGAAGGCGGATGATGGTAAAGTTGTAGCTGGTGCCCATTAACCAGAAATGGAGATCCCGAGCCATCAATGGTGCTTAAATTGACCGTGCCATTATCATGGACTTCCTCAATTTCATATGGTCCCAGCAACCATGTCTGTAACTTTCCCGAAAAATTGTGAAATCTGGAATCGTAGAGAAGCACCCAATCACCCTTCTTGAATGATTTCTTCTTGATATGCTTGTCGTGCCAGGCCACTCTCTGTTGCTAAATAACAGCTATGTGCTCCACAATAGATAGGTGTGCTTCATCCAATTCATTAAGTTGTTGAAGGTGATGTTTATGTGTCACTGTTAGATACAGTCCAATTTCCTGGGCCATCCTTAGGGTTTTAATCTCAAACTCAATTGGGAAGATGGGTTCTTTTCCATAAACTAGGTGATAGGGAGCGTAGCCAGTGGTGTTACACCATGTTGTTTGATAAGCCCATAAGTCAATTGGAAGCTCAGTAGCCCAATTCTATCGATTTGTTGAGATAGTCTTTGTCAAGATTGCCTCCAGGACCTTATTTGTGCTTTCTACTTGCCCATTTTCCTGTGGTTGATATGGAGAAGTAACTATGTGCTTAATATGATAATTTTCAAGGGTGGTGGTGATTCTATGAGCTGTAAATTGTGACCCTCCATCAGTTATTACTTCCCTGGGTAGTCCATAGCGTACAAATAGTTTGAACAAAAAATTGATGACTACCTCTTATGTTGCATTTGGTAGGGCTTCTGCCTCTACCCATTTAATCATGTAGTCCGTAGCTACTAGAATATAAGCCTTCTGATTTGACTTTGGATTGAAGGGGCCGACGATGTCTAGTGTCCATCTTTCAAATGGTTCTGTGACTATTTGTGCTTTCAAGGGAATTTCATCCGCCTGACCTGGTTTTCCCATCAGTTGACAGTTGTTGTGGGTCTGGATGTATTTCTTTGCATCCCTAAATATTGAGGGCCAATAGTAACCCATCTGTAAAATTTTGTTTCCAGTCCTGCAGTCTGCAAAATGCCCACCGTAGGGTTCGTCATGTCCTGCCTTTAATATGTCGTAGATTTGTCATCTTGTACGCATCTGCGGATCTAGAGATCAACTCTTGTGTGGAAGAGATATTCGTTGATCCAAGTGAATCATGCGCTATGATGGACAAACAAGTTTCTTTCCCTTGATGATAGATGTGTCGGTAATATTCCTGCCACCAGATAATTTTCCACATTAGCATACCAAGGTGGCTTTGTAGTAACAACAAACAGATGCTTGTCTGGAAATTGATCTTCAACTGTTAAGGAGTCATCTGTTTTGGGTATGCAGGATAGGAAGTCTGCGACAAGATTTTCTTTCTCGGGTCGATATTTGATGGTGATGTCAAATTCCTGCAATAGTAATAACCACCGAGTGACTCGTCCATTAGTAATTGGTTTATTAGCTAGATATCTAATAGCAGAATGATCAGTATACAAAATAATAGGATAGCCTATTATATAATGGCGAAATTTATTGATGGCGTGTATAACAAATAAAAATTATTTTTCTGTTATTGTATAATTAAGTTCAGTTGGAGTAATATTCTTACTAATAAAATAAATGGCGTAGGGTTTCTTGTCTTCTTCCTGTCCAAGGACAACGCTTATGGAAATATCTAATGCATCGGTGGAGATGTGAAATGGTATTTTCCAATTTGGTCCCCTCAACACTGGTGTTGTCGATATCATCTTCTTGAGTCCTACAAATGACACATCACACTTGTCAGACCACTAAAACTCTACATTACCAGTCAAAGCATGTAAAGGTGCAACGGTTCTTGCAAACCTTTCCATAAATCTACGATAGTATCCTGAAGTGCCAAGGAAACTACATACCTCAGTTTGTGTGTGTGGTGTAGGTAGATTAAGGACTATCTCTATTTTTTTTGGATCTACTCTAATTCCATCTGCATAAATATAATGCCCTAGTACCACACCTTCCATCATCATCATGTGACATTTTTCATGGCTTAAACATAACTTGGTCTTAATGCACCATTCTAGTACCTTCTCCATATCATTCAGTGCTTGATCAAAGTCGTCGCCATAAGGAGTGAAATCACCCATGTAGATTTCAATTACTTCACTGATCAGATCGCTAAATATGCTCAGAATGGCCCTTTGAAAAGTGGTTGGAGCGTTACAAAGTCCAAAGGGAAATACTCTATATGCAAAGGTGCCCCAGGGGTATGTGAATGTAGTTTTATATTGATCTTCTGGGGCAATCTGAATCTGATTGTACCTGCTAAAACCATCTAGGAAAGAAAATAATTTATTCCCTGCCAAAGTATCTAGGACCTGATCGATGAAAGGCAAAGGGAAATGGTATTTTTGAGTGGCTTTGTTAAGTTCCCTATAGTCGACACAGATTCTCCATTTCCCATTTTTCTTTGGGATGATCACTAATGGGGAAACCCACCGACTATCTGAGATAGGGTATATAAAATCTACATCCAACAACTTTTGTAATTCTTCCTTAACAATATCCCTGAGATGGGGATTCAGTCTTCTCTGCGGTTGTCAAATAGGTCGAGCGTATTTTTCAATATAAATGTGGTGTGTGCAGAGTTGCGGATCAATACCTTTCATATCATAATACTCCCATGAAAAAGCTTGATGGTATTTGGAGAGGGCTTGAATTAGATTTTGTTGTTGTTGTTCATCTAAATTGGCATTGATGTTCAGAGACCTCCCTGGTGTAATCTCGACGGATTTGTTGTTATGAACAACTATAGTTGGAATTTGTTGTTCCATTAAATCTTCTAGCAGGTCTCCCTGTGCTTCACATTCTAGAACAACTTGGAGCATCTGGCAGGTTGGCTTGCTCATGGTAGCTGGGCTATTAATAAACCCACTGATTACGTCATACTCTAGCCAATTTTTAAGTCCGAAGGCTTCTTCCAGCGGAAGAGGGGCTCGTAAATCCTTTTTTGGGTATCGTGGTGGTGGAAATTGTGGATATATGAAAGTTGGGCTTGGCTTGGCAGGAGTATATAAGATGAGATTCTTTGTGATACCCCCTCTAGCGATTGTCATATTACCCATTCGACATCGTATGTATGCATATGTTGTTGCGATCCATGGCCTGCCCAGTATCAATGGATGCCCTTCAAGTCCACTTCTTGGGTTGATGATGAGGAAGTCCACCGGATATTCCCAAGAGTCGACGGAGATGGCTATATCATGTAATATGCCAATTAATCGAACCACCGATCGATCTGCCAACTACAAAATAATTGCGGTGGGTTCGAAGGAGTCAAAACCCAGGGTATTGCAAGTTTCCATAGTTAGGATGTTGATGGCTTCTCCCAAATCAACTAGCGTATTTGGAAAAGAACAACCTTGGATCTGAACTATTACTATGGGATTCCCCGGATCTGCATATTTGACCGGTTCTTGTCTACCTAAAATTAGATCAGACAAGGCTCCTACCACATGAACTGTTGATGATGGATCTTTAATTTTTCTAACGAGCTTTCTCCCACCTAGCTCCTTGATCGTCTTTGCATAAATTGAGATGTCTTAGAGAGCTTGCAGGAGTGCAATCTTGATGTATAAATTCTTGAGTTCCCCTACAATGTCGAAGTTGGGATATACGACCGGTTTTTCTATCTTTAATCTTTCAGGGAACGGAGGTGAGGGAGTTGCATCCTTATCAAGATCTTGTGATTCGACTGTGTTTCCCCCCTACTCGATTTCTTCCATTATTACCACAGTCGAGGGTGTTATTGCTGCTTTTTTTTCATTCTCCTTCTCTTGAGAAATGTTATTTTCTTCAGGAGGGATTATGCACCCCGATCTCAACCGTAGTTCATTGCACCCTACCGAGTTGGTGTCTCCTTCCCCATTCTCCATAATTTGGACGAGCTGAGTCGGCCTGTTCTTTGGATTTGGGTGAGGTTGGGCTGGTAATTGAGGGCACAATTGTGATTGTGGGTTCTGGGGAAGTTGGAGTGGTGCTTGCAACGTTGACTGAGTTTGAGGGGCCATCCCCATGGGTTGGTTGTTTATCCCCATGGCACAGTGCTAATTCTGATTCCAATTTGGGTTTTGGCCAGTCGCGTTGGGCCACTGTGAAGGGTAGATGTTGTTATTTGAGTTTTTCCAGGATGAGGTGGGATATTGTGAGTTAGGCCAGGTGGAATTTGCAGTTGGCTAATTCTGCCAGGCAGGATTTGTAGCGGGCTGGTTTTGCCAAGTGGGATTTGTAGGTGGGTATTGTTGGGGCTGCCAGTTCTAATTAGTAAATGGTTGGCCCTGCCATGCATTACCAGGAGCTTGTTGCTGATTATATTGTCCCAAGAAGAAAGAGGAAGGTTGCTATAGTGTATTTGGAGGCCGAGTCTGCCATTGACGACGCTGAGCCATCGGATATAATGGTTTTGTTTCCTCTTTTTCTTCTTTGAAGACGATTTTCAGTCCAGGGAGTGATGGGCATTGCTCCGTGTCATGATCCTTGGAACATATGGCACAGAGCCGAACCACATCCAAAGGGAAATCCCTTGGACCATGTTTTCTTCTGCATCTATGGAAAAATATGGCCAAAGTCTGTTATGCTTCTGCTTTTTTTCTGTTTGGCATGCAATACATCCAATTGTGTAGTCAGAGTGATCAGAATATCTATTTTGAAATCTTCTAAGAGATTACCAACTTCAGCTCGCGTGACACCCCCACTTGTAGTATTGTTACTTCTGGTGAGGGAAGTTTGCATTCCTGATCTGGTCCATGTGCTTCCTCATGAGCACCTGATACACAATTGAATAATGTTATCATAAGTTTCTTGATAAATGTCACCCTTTCCCATTAGATTCAATGTTTCCACCCATTCATATTTCATACCCTTAATCAGAGTTTCCTTAAGTACTTCACCTGGTAATGCACCATAGGGTGATCTTTGTAACTTATATTGAAATCTCTTGACATATTCTTCTAAGGATTCATTTTCTTTTGCAATCATTTGAAAGATTTGATCTTTTAAGTCCCTGGTTCTACAATAATTCTGATATTTTGTCAAGAAGGCCTATTCCATCTCATCCCATGATTTTATAGTTCCTCCCCCTAATCCCATAAACCAGCGTAGAGCTGCTCCTTTCAAAGTGGAGGGGAACAATTTTAATTTTTGGGGTTCAGAGGTGTAATCATACCCTCTACATAGGACATCAAATTCAAATAAGAATGCGTCTGGGTCTTCTGAGATTAATCCATGAAAGGTTGGCAGGTTTTGTAGGGGAATTGCCTTCATGGGGGCATTGGCAATTGGATCAACTATCGGATATTCCAATGTGGAAGTTTGGGGACGTTGTTGATTTTGTTGTGCCATTTGATCGAAAATATGCTAGAAATCTTCATGGATATCTTGATCTGCATATTTTATTCGAATTGGTTGGTTATCTGATCCTCTAGGGGATTTGATTGCACTCCCTCTATATGGGATTTCAGGTATGCCTTCTTCTTTCACAGGAGATTCAGGATTAGGTGTTGGGTTTTCCTTAGCTACCCTGTTGGTTTATCCTTCTCCTTCCTCCAGATTACACGAGTTTCCCTCTTCTAAAGGGTTGAGGGGTGGAATATCTGTGCTCTGAAAGCTTTTCTCAATCCCTTCAGTTTTTCTATGAATCTCAGCGTGGGCTACAGTTGGTGAAACGGCTACCCGAGGGATTCGGGTAGATCCTTTTCTCAGCCCAACCGAAGCTTGAGATTCTTCTTTTCGGATGATGTCATCTATGAAAGTGCTTCTTCTAGGGAGAATCGAGCCCTGGTATTTGGTAATTTTTGGTGGGGGTTTTGGTTTTTCAAGATCTTTCTTCTTCGTCATACACACTTTACACACAAAAAACAAAATCAAGAAAGAAAAACACCTATGAAACCTCTTAATGCGTCCGCTGGAGGTAGGCATTGGCATAAGCATCTTACTTATTGCCTGCATAGGCTCTTACCTTCCATCTTCAATACCTTGTCCTCCAGAGGCACAATCTATGCCACCTTTGACATTCTTCCTGATAACAACACCAAAATGTTGGGGTCTAAAGATGTCTAAAAACAACCTTAGTTTAACATTAATTTATCAACCCGAGGATTCATCTTTTATCTCAAGAGTATCAGCAAAGTCTATGAAAATAGATCGTAGAGGCTACAATCATGTAGTTAAAGAAAATATTTGTTTATCAACAATCAAGTTCCTCAAACATTCACTAAAGATTCTAGGAATTGAAATCTAATGCCATGAAATGGAAAGGAACTAATTAATCTATTGAATTCATTTTAACTAATAGAAGTAATTGAATCTAAATAAAGACTTGCAGAATTGACTATTAATATGAATCAAATTACTGGAAAGAAAAGGCGAATTACTCTATCTATGGAAATAAACAACAATTGTAATCTAATTGAAAGAGACAACAATGGTAATTCTATTGAAAGGAACAACAACTATATCTTAACGGAAAGGAATAGAAAATGTAAACTAATTGAAAGGAACAACAATTGTGAATCTAAGTAAAAGGAACAATGCATATGAAATTATGAGGAACTGTCATGCATCAAACCTCAGCAATAGAAACTGGAACATCAATCATTTAATGCTTAAGGAAATGTCTATCTCTTTCACGCAAACTATATAAAATCATCAACACACTTCTGCATTCATTTAATTACTGTAAAAGAGAATCGAATCACAAAACAAAAATTGAACTGA
>SNQJ01S0017395.1:14506-27998 GCA_010110895.2 Picea sitchensis | reverse complement strand
TGAGCTGTAAATTGTGACCCTCCATCAATGATTACTTCCCTGGGTAGTCCATAGCATACAAATAGTTTGAACAAAAATTTGATGACTACCTCTTATGTTGCATTTGGTAGGGCTTCTGCCTCTACCCATTTAATCATGTAGTCTGTAGCTACTAGAATATAAGCCTTCTGATTTGACTTTGGATTGAAGGGGCCGACGATGTCTAGTGTCCATCTTTCAAATGGTTCTGTGACTATTTGTGCTTTCAAGGGAATTTCATCCGCCTGACCTAGTTTTCCCATCCGTTGACAGTTGTTGCGGGTCTGGACGTATTTCTTCGCATCCCTAAATATTGAGGGCCAATAGTAACCCATCTGTAAAATTTTGTTTCCAGTCCTGCAGTCTGCAAAATGACCGCCGCAGGGTTCATCATGTCCTGCCTTTAGTATGTCATAGATTTTGTCATCTTGTACACATCTGTGGATCTAGAGATCAACTCCTGTGTGGAAGAGATATTCGTTGATCCAAGTGAATCATCTGCTATGTTGGATAATCAGGTTTCTTTCCCTTGATGATAGATGTGCCGGTAATATTCCCGCCACCAGATAATTTTCCACATCAGCGTACCAAGGTGGCTTTTTAGTAACGACAAACAGATGCTCATCTGGAAATTGATCTTCAACATTTAAGGAGTCATCTATTTTGGGTATGCGGGATAGGAAGTCTGCGACAAGATTTTCTTTCCCGAGTCGATATTTGATGGTGATGTCAAATTCCTGCAATAGTAATAACCACCGAGTGACTTGTCCATTAGTAATTGGTTTATTAGCTAGATATCTAATAACAGAATGACCAGTATACAGAATAATAGGATAGCCTGTTATATGATGGCGTGTATAACAACTAAAAATTATTTTTCTGTTACTGTATAATTAAGTTCAGCTGGAGTAATATTCTTACTAATAAAATAAATGGTGTAGGGTTTCTTGTCTTCTTCATGTCCAAGGACAACGCTTATGGAAATATCTAATGCATCGGTGGAGATGTTAAATGGTATTTTCCAATTTGGTCCCCTCAACACTGGTGCTTTCGAGATCATCTTCTTGAGTCCTACAAATGACACATCACACTTGTCAGACCACTGAAACTCTACATTACCAATAAAAGCATGTAAAGGTGCAACGGTTGTTGCAAACATTTCCATAAATCTACGATAGTATCCTGAAGTGCCAAGGAAACTACGTACCTCAGTTTGTGTGTGTGGTGTAGGTAGATTAAGGATTATCTCTATTTTTGTTGGATCTACTCTAATTCCATTTGCATAAATATAATTCCCTAGTACCACACCTTCCGTCATCATCATGTGACATTTTTCATGGCTTAAACATAACTTGGTCTTAATGCACCGTTCTAGTACCTTCTCCATATTATTCAGTGCTTGATCGAAGTCGTCGCCATAAGGAGTGAAATCACCCATGTAGATTTCAATTACTTCACTGATCAGATCGCTAAGTATGCAAAGGTGCCCCAGGGGCATGTGAATGTAGTTTTATATTGATCTTCTGGGGCAATCCGAATCTGATTGTACCTGCTAAAACCATCTAGGAAAGAAAATAATTTATTCCATGCCAAAGTATCTAAGACCTGATCGATGAAAGGCAAAGGGAAATGGTATTTTTGAGTGGCTTTGTTAAGTTCCCTATAGTCGACACAGATTCTCCATTTCCCATTTTTCTTTGGGATGATCACTAATGGGGAAACCCACCGACTATCTGAGATAGGATATATAAAATCTACATCGAACAACTTTTTTAATTCTTCCTTAATAATATCCCTGAGATGGGGATTCAGTCTTCTCTGCGGTTGTCAAATAGGTCAAGCATCTTTTTCAATATAAATGTGGTGTGTGCAGAGTTGCGGATTAATACCTTTCATATCATAATACTCCCATGCAAAATCTTGTTGGTAATTGGAGAGGACTTGAATTAGCTTTTGTTGTTGTTGTTCATCTAAATTGGCATTGATGTTCAGAGACCTCCCTGGTGTAATCTCGACGGATTTGTTGTTATGAACAACTGTAGTTGGAATTTGTTGTTCCATTAAATCTTCCAGTAGGTCTCCCTATGCTTCACATTCTAGAACAACTTGGAGCATCTGGTAGGTTGGGTTGCTCACGGTGGCTGAGCTATTAATAAACCCACTGATTACGTCATACTCTAGCCAATTTTTAAGTCTGAGGGCTTTGTCCAGTGTAAGAGGGGCTCGTAAATCCTTTTTTGGGTATCGTGCTGGTGGAAATTGTGGATATATGAAAGTTAGGATTGGCTTGGAAAGAGTATATAATATGAGATTCTTTGTGATACCCCCTCTAGCGATTGTCATATTACCCATTCGACATCATATGTATGCATATGTTGTTGCGAGCCATGGCCTGCCCAGTATCAATGGATGCCCTTCAAGTCCACTTCTTGGGTTGATGATGAGGAAGTCCACCGGATATTCCCAAGAGTCGACGAAGATGGCTATATCATGTAATGTGCCAACTGATCGAACCACTGATCGATCTGCCAACTACAACATAATTGCAGTGGGTTCGAAGGAGTCAAAACCCAGGGTATTGCAAGTTTCCATAGTCAGGATCTTGATGGATTCTCCCAAATCAACTAGCATATTTGGAAAAGAACAACCCTGGATGTAAGATGTTACTATGGGATTCCTCGTATCTGCATATTTGACCAGTTCTTGTCTACCTAAAATTAGATCAGACAAGGCTCCTACCACGTGAACTGTTGATGATTGATCTTTAATTTTTCTAACGAGCTTTCTCCCACCTAGCTCCTTGACCATCTTTGCGTAAATTGGGATGTCTTGGAGAACTTGCAAGAGTGGAATCTTGATGTATAAATTCTTGAGTTCCCCTACAATGTCGAAGTTGGGATATACGGTTGGTTTTTCTATCATTAATCTTTCAGGGAATGGAGGGGAGGGAGTTGCATCCTTATCAAGATCTTGTGATTCGACTGTGTTTCGCCCCTACTTGATTTCTTCCGTTATTACCACAGTCGAGGGTGTTATTGCTGCTTGTTTTTCATTCTCCTGCTCTTGAGAAATGTTATTTTCTTCAGAGGGATTATGCACCGCAATCTCAACCATAGTTCATTACACCCTATAAGAGCTGGTGTCTCCTTCCCCATTCTCCATAATCTGGACGAGTTGAGTCGGTCTGTTCTTTGGATTTGGGTGAGGTTGGGCTGGTAATTGAGGGCACAATTGTGATTGTGGGTTCTAGGGAAGTTGGAGTGGTGCTTGCAACGTCGGCTGAGTTTAAGGGGCCATCCCCATGGGTTGGTTGTTTATCCCCATGGCACAGTGCTAATTATGATTCCAATTTGGGTTTTGGCCAGTCGTGTTGGGCCACTGTGAAGGGTAGATGTTATTATTCGAGTTTTGCCAGGATGAGGTGAGATATTGTGAGTTAGGCCAGGTGGCATTTGCAGTTGGCTAATTCTGCCAGGCAGGATTTGTAGCAGGCTGGTTTTTCCAAGTGAGATTTGTAGGTGGGTATTGTTGGGGCTTCCAGTTATGATTAGTAAATGGTTGGCCCTACCATGAATTACGAGGAGCTTGCTGCTGATTATATTGTCCCAAGAAGAAAGAGGAAGGTTCCTATAGTGTATTTGGAGGCCGGGTCTGCCATTGACGACGCTGAGCCATCATATATAATGGTTTTGTTTCCTCTTTTTCTTATTTGAAGACGACTTTCAGTCCAGGGAGCGATGGGCATTGCTCCGTGTCATTATCCTTGGTGAATATGGCACAGACCCGAACCACATCCAAAGGGAAATCCCTTGGACCATGTTTTCTTCTGCATCTATGGAAAAATATGGCCAAAGTCTGTTATGCTTCTGCTTTTTTTCTGTTTGGCATGCAATACATCCAATTGTGTAGTGAGAGTGATCATAATATCTATTTTGAAATCTTCTAAGAGATTACCAACTTCAGCTCGCGTAACACCCCCACTTGTAGTATTGTTACTTCTCGTGAGGGAAGTCTGCATTCCTGATCCGGTCCATGTGCTTCCTCATTAGCACCTGATACACAATTGAATAATGTTATCATAAGTTTCTTGATAAATGTCACCCTTTCCCATTAGATTCAATGTTTCTACCCATTCATATTTCATACCCTTAATCAGAGTTTCCTTAAGTACCTCACCTGGTAATGCACCATAGGGTGATCTTTGTAACTTATATTGAAATCTCTTGACATATTCTTCTAACGATTCATTTTCTTTTGCAATCATTTGAAAGATTTGTTCTTTTAAGTCCCCGGTTCTACAATAATTATGATATTTTGTCAAGAAGGCCTATTCCATCTCATGCCATGATTTTATAGTTCTACCCCCTAATCCCATAAACCAGCGTAGAGCTTCTCCTTTCAAAGTGGAGGGGAACAATTTTAATTTTTGGGGTTCAGAGGTGTAATCATACCCTCTAAATAGGACATCAAATTCAAATAAGAATGCGTCTGGGTCTTCTGAGATTAATCCATGAAAGGTTGGCAGCTTTTGTAGGGGAATTGCCTTCATGGGGGCATTGGCAATTGGATCAACTATCGGATATTCCAATGTGGAAGTTTGGGGACGTTGTTGATTTTGTTGTGCCATTTGATCGAAAATATGCTAGAAATCTTCAGGGATATCATGATCTGCATATTATATTCAAATTGGTTGGTTATCTGATCCTCTAGGGGATTTGATTGCACTCCCTCTATATGGGATTTCAGGTATGCCTTCTTCTTTCACAGGAGATTGAGGATTAGGTGTTGGGTTTGCCTTAGCTACCCTGCTGGTTTATCCTTCTCCTTCCTCCAGATTACACGAGTTTCCCTCTTCTAAAGGGTTGAGGGGTGGAAGATCTATGCTCTGAAAGCTTTGCTCAATCCCTTCAGTTTTTCTATGAATCTCAACGTGGGCTACAGTTGGTGAAACGACTACCTGAGGGATTCGGGTAGATCCTTTTCTCAATCCAACCGAAGCTTGAGATTCTTCTTTTCGGATGATTTCATCTATGAAAGTGCTTCTTATAGGGAGCATCGAGCCCTGGTATTTGGTAATTTTTTGTGGGGGTTTTGGTTTTTCAAGATCTTTCTTCTTAGTCATACACACTTTACACACAAAAAACAAAATCAAGAAAGAAAAACACCTATGCAACCTCTTAATGCGTCAGCTGGAGGTAGGCGTTGGCATAAGCATCTTACTTATTGCCTGCGTAGGTTCTTACCTTCCGTGTTCAATACCTTGTCCTCCAGAGGCACAATCTATGCCACCTTTGACATTCTTCCCGACAACAACACCAAAATGTTGGGGTCTAAAGATGTCTAAAAACAACCTTAGTTTAACATTAATTTATCAACCCGATGATTCATCTTTTATCTCAAGAGTATCAACAAAGTCTATGAAAATAGATCATAGAGGCTAAGATCGTGTAGTTAAAGAAAATCTGAGTTTATCAACAATCAAGTTCCTCAAACATTCACTAAAGATTCTAGGAATTGAAATCTAATGCCATGAAATGGAAAGGAACTAATTAATCTATTGAATTCATTTTAACTAATAGCAGTAATTGAATCTAAATAAAGACTTGCAGAATTGACTATTAATATGAATCAAATTACTGGAAAGAAAAGGCGAATTACTCTATCTATGGAAAGAAACACCGGTTGTAATCTAATTGAAAGAGACAACAATGGTAATTCTATTGAAAGGAACAACAACTATATCTTAACGGAAAGGAATAGAAAATGTAAACTAATTGAAAGGAACAACAATTGCGAATCTAAGTAAAAGGAACAATGCATATGAAATTATGAGGAACTATCATGCATCAAACCTTAGTAATAGAAACTGGAACATCAATCATTTAATGCTTAAGGAAATGTCTATCTCTTTCACGCAAACTATATAAAATCATCAACACACTTCTGCATTCATTTAATTACTGTAAAAGAGAATCGAATCACAAAACAAAAATTGAACTGATACAATTACAAGTCGAACAATAGCTCCTTCAGATTGGGCCATTGGTCCTTAGAAGCATTGCTACTCGAAACTCAATATGTAGAAATGGTAAAACCATTCAAAGCTTTTATTGATTTCATAGCTGGTACAACATTTGCAAAAACTGCTAACGCAGAGCAATTCTAAGTTCTGAGTTCTTGGGTGCAATTCTTCTATATCCCTTCCAGGATCTATTACCCCTTATATATTACAATAATCTTGGTAAATTAAGCTATCCTGAGGATCGAGAGATCCTCAGGATTGCTTTACTATTATAAATATACAATATAAGAAACTCAATCATCTTCAAAACTGCCTTGCACCATAAAGTCCTCAACCTCCAATAGCTTGCGCATCTTCAAGATTTCCTTTGCTATCTGAGGTTTGACAATATTTAACCAATCCTGTAACAAAAATCAAACAATTCCAATCATATTTTAGGATCTATGTAATCTAATTTCAACAATAACACTAAAGGGTATATTATTCATTTTCTATCCCATTTTCTCATAATTAACCGAAAAGTCAATCAAGATGATATCATGAAATGTGGGAAAAAGGAATATATTTATACCTTTTTCATAACCTAACAACTTCTCTATTGTATTTGTAACATTCTTTATATAACAAAGTGTCAAGGCACTTGTCTTGGTGCCATACTTGTGTTTTATGGTTGTTGTATGTATTGGACGTTACTATTCCTTACATATTGTTAATTGGTTAAGTATTATGAATTGGCTAAGTGTTGTATTGTTGCGATGTTTTAAGGATGTAGTTTGACACATTCCTAAAAGTTGATTGTTGGATAAACTAAGTGTGTTACACTTGGATGAGAATCTAACTTATTGTACCCTAAGGAAAAGTTATAAGCAAACCTTAGGTGAAGGGGCATAGACTAGTTGTAGTACATGTAGGCTAGCCAAGACACTACAACCAAGACAAGGTAGTGGCACATAACCACAAGTATCAAAACAAGTTGACTACACTCAAGTCACAAAAAAACAAAATCTTAAACACTATTGAAAAAATCACATATATTTACTTCTATTAAATTAAATCTTAATCATTAAATCACACATATTTGCTTCTATTAAATTAAATCTTAATCATTCAACTCAACTATTTAGGCCAATTTTGAAATTAAATCTTAATCAGTGAACTCACTATTTAGACCAATCTTGTATGGGCTACTATAACCAACTATTGCCTTCAACCTATCTTTTAAAAGATATGTTAAGTAATTTTTAATGCATTTTACTAACATGTGCTATTTTGTGGTACAGTTTAGAAACTCCCTGTTGTTAATGACCATTGAAAGTTTAGGGAAACCATTATACCTCACCTTATGACAAAAAGGTGAACACTCAATAAAAGACAACACGAACTACTACCCACTACCAAATATGATAATTGCCATACCGTTCACTCGAAAACATAACAAAGGAAAAATCGAATCTATGTGTGTTAATTAATGCTTAATGTTATTTGTTTAAATTGTCTATATAATATACATTTATTATTATGGATTTAAAAATAATAATAATAATAATAATAAAGTGTTAATTAATGTTTAATTTTATTTGTTTTAGATTGTGTGCATATATTGTGGATTTAAAAATAATAATAAATAGTTAAGTTTAAGTGGTTTTAATATCTTTAAACACTTAAGAATTTTACAATTAAGTTTCATTTTTAATATCTAATTTAAATTTACAAGTTTCTAAACAAATATACTATTAAAAAATATGACAAATAGTAAAAAGGAGTTGTCTAAAACTTCTATATTTTGGTTTTTTAAGGGATATTTGCTTGAAATTTAAATGGTTAATTTTGTATATTTTGAATACCTCTAAAAAAATTTAGCACACTCGATTCATTTCTACATTCACAAAAAAAGAAAACATATAACAGTTAGACAATACTATAAAAATAGAGAAAATGAAAAGCTACTCAATCAACAGTTATTTAATGGATTGAAGCGACACTTTACATTTCTTATTAGGTCGAGAAGAGTATACCTATTGGAAATGGACAAAAGAATGAGATTTGATATTCTTAACTTCCTTGTTTTTTTAAATGATTACATTTCCTTGTTTACTTTTTCACATTTACTTAATATGATTTATAATTCAATGTCAATAATTGTCACATTTACCTAATTAACAAGAATTAATATTTATAAAATACCTTATTGTCAAATCCTGTGTTTAGTAGGGATCGAATAACAAATGTCATATTGTTGCAAGTGTTTAGTTTTGGCCATGTCTCTATCAATCTGAAGTGGCAGACTGATGGATGTCACATTTTGGAAAGCATTTCAATTAACATAGTGTTTCAATTAACAAGTGTTTCAATTAACATAGAAAACAAAACCCCCAAAAATTAACATAGTGTTTCAATCTGAAGTGGGGGACTGATGGATGTCATGGCATAAAGAAATTAAAGTTCCCTTTTAAGCACTTAGATCATTACTGCTAGACGAAAATTTCAGGTATGTTTTTTTCACATCAACATCACTCTCTAGAGTTGGGTTTTAATTAGTTTTAATCAATAGAAGTTGGATGTTTGTGCTTGGTAGGGTAAACTTATGGTGTCATGGAAAATGTTGGATTCTATGATTTAAATTACCCATCTACAACGAAAAATGAAAATCCCAAGACCTTTCATCAGAAAGGACGAAAATGAAAGCCAACTCTAGATCAAAATGAAAAGTAATTGATATACTATTACAGTTTAATGGCCATTCTTCTTAGGAATTTTCAGGGGTTGAAATTAATGCATATCGAACCTATTGGAACGTCGTTGCATATCAAACCTACTGCATATAGAACCTGTTGTAAAAATTAGAGTCCCTAGATCATTTTTGTTTCATTGTATTGTTTTATCGTTGGATTGCTCCATATCTAATCGGCTGCATTATTGAACCTTTGGATCTTAGTATTACTTCTTCGTAATATCCTCCTCACCATAGCTTTAAATGTGTAGACCAAGCTTTAGTCGTTAACTTGTACACCTAGATATATGCTACACTGATAAATGTTTAGGGATTTATTAATACAAGTTATCTTCTTTGATTGATCATTGTTTTGATGCAGTTATTGGAAATGAATGTGAGCTCACTCATTCTCTCATGTTCTTTGGTGCTTTGTATTCTTGGATTTCGAGATGGTTGGAATTTTGTATTTCCAACCTTCTCTATGGTTGTATAGTTGGATAGCTAATGCATATCAAATTTGTTGGATCGTTGTTGCATATGATTTGTTTGAATGATGAAGGCAGTCACAATTAGACTTTAGGCCCATTAAGTAATTGGTATCCAAGTCAAAAAATTTATTAAAATCTTCTTAATAATAGTTTTAATAATTCATTAATTTTTTTTTAATAATGATGTTTAAATTCTTGAGCTACATAGTATATTTAAAATCTATATATTATATCCCAAAACTTAAATCTATAAAACCCTAATTTTAAATGATTAAACTAATATTAATAAATTTTTGCATTTGGTTATGGTTAATGAATGTAATCAATTGATAAACGAAGAGAAATTAACAATAAGTTATAAAGAACAATTGTGAATGAATACAATGTCTCTCTCAAAATGCACATGATGAATGAATACAATGCCTTTGTAGGGAAGTAATTGGTATCCAAGTCAAAAAATTTATTAAAATCTTCTTAATAATAGTTTTAATAATTCATTATTTTTTTTTTAATAATGATGTTTAAATTCTTGAGCTACATAGTATATTTAAAATCTATATATTATATTCCAAAAGTTAAATCTATAAAACCCTAATTTTAAATGATTAAACTAATATTAATAAATTTTTGCATTTGGTTATGGTTAATGAATGTAATCAATTGATAAACGAAGAGAAATTAACAATAAATTATAAAGAACAATTGTGAATGAATACAATGTCTCTCTCAAAAAGCACATGATGAATGAATACAATGCCTTTGTAGAGCCAATTATTGATTCTTTTTCTTTTTTAAACTGTCTTGTTTTCTCTTGCCACAATTGCCACACATAGAAGAATCTAGATTAATTAAAAAAACTGAAGAATGAGATGGTGTCATAATCTCCAAGCAATTATATTCTTCCTCTCAGATGTCCTCGAAGTTCAATACAATCAACATTGGATTTGTTGTTTCGTCGGCATATAGCGAGCTAAATTCATGACTAAAAAACAAGATATGCCACAAGTATTTATCCATTAATTTCGATGAGACATATCACACTGACTAAATAAAAATAACCAATAAATACCCTCTAGTTTTCGTGGCCAAACCTCGATTCCACTTCCTTGCTTTCAAATGACCCCATACTTAAACATATTTTCACTCTCTCAAAAAGCACATGATGAATGAATACAATGCCTTTGTAGAGCCAATTATTGATTCTTTTTCTTTTTTAAACTGTCTTGTTTTCTCTTGCCACAATTGCCACACATAGAAGAATCTAGATTAATTAAAAAAACTGAAGAATGAGATGGTGTCATAATCTCCAAGCAATTATATTCTTCCTCTCAGATGTCCTCGAAGTTCAAGTCATAACAACATTGGATTTGTTGTTTCGTCGGCATATAGCGAGCTAAATTCATGACTAAAAAACAAGATATGACACAAGTATTTAACCATTAATTTCGATGAGACATATCACACTGACTAAATAAAAATAACCAATAAATACCCTCTAGTTTTCGTGGCCAAACCTCGATTCCACTTCCTTGCTTTCAAATGACCCCATACTTAAACATATTTTCATTTGTACGCCATGAATAGTAATACAAAGTAGTTTCTTAACACATTAATTTAATTTCAATGAAGTTACTTTTCATGTATATTTAGTCCATTGTATTTAAGTTGTCTTAAATAACTATTTAATATGCATTAAAAGTTACTTTCTTTCATATATATTTAAACTATTTAAACTAATTGTTGAATATGCTTTAGTTAAAATTTGGAAATGAAATATATATTTAGGTTGTTTTAAATAACTATTCAATATGCATTAAAAGTTACTTTTCATATATATTTTAAACTATTTAAAACTAATTGTTGAATATGTTATTAAAGTTTGGAAACGGTATATATAGGTATATTTCACTCATAAACCTTAATTCTAGCCCTCAAAAAAATCATAATTAGAATTTGAAAATTAAGTATGCCTATCCATTTTATCAGCCACAGTTATGTGGTTGTGTTAGTATCAGTCATTCTAAAACCAAACAATTGATAACGCTACTCATGAAATGAAATTATGGCCACATATAAAGAAACAGAAAATGGTGCGTTATTAGGACTATGAGATGTTGCCCTATTAGGACTATGAGATGTTGCCCTATCCCAAGTGGAAATCTCATAGTCCACTTAGAAGATCCCAAGTGGAGATGTTGTGTCGTCGGCGTGTAACACGGAGAAGATCCCAAGTGGAAATCCTTTCTTTAATTATCTGGGAGCCGTGCTCCAAGATCTGAAGCAAAACACTGCCTCCCATGGTTACGACTACAGAGCATCGCGTGCCGCAAGCGGGGGCTCGCCCGCTGCCTAAGGTCACGCAATCTGAAACAGTCGCTGTCTCAGTCTGATTGTAGTGACTGCCTTTATAAACTCGTCGGTCGCCTCCGGGGAATTTGCAGCGACGCCAACGGTGGTCGATTTCAGCTCACTGACTGTTTCATCCAGTACGAGCAGCACAGATTTTAGAGCTGCTCGTACACTGCTGCGCGATAACCGCAGATGGATTATAGCACCATATAGCTTATCCATGTATCAAATAAAACAGTAGATCATGTGCTAAGACAACTAAGAATAGTTATCGCGTAGCATTTTCTGTGATTCTACATGCCGCAATAATTTCATTCCATGGTGTTAGTGGCTTTGGTTTTATAGCATATGGCAAATATAATTACTAATTCTGTTTAAGAGCGATACGAGAGCTTCGTTTATAAAAATACAGCTAAGTCAAATGGTTGATAGAATCAAACCATGAATTGAAAGTTTAAAGGATGGATGAGGTGTATACAGGACTTGAACAAATGATCAGATGAGAGTACACCCCATTATTATTAACCAGCTATCCTGCTACCTGATACCAGGGGTTCTCATAATTGCTTTATTATATATTTTATTCACTATATACTGAGTTATTACAAAACTGAGTACAGTTAGTGCTGGGTACTTATGTTCCTTATACAAGGGCTTCAAATAAGTGAGCATCTTTAGGTTGGAATGGGTCAAGTGTCTAAATACCCGTTTCTTTCCGTTTAACTAGGTTATATCTAGTTACTAACATTATGTGAGATTCTAGTGTGCCTTTCTTTACAAAGAAATTCATTGCAAAACCATAGACTTGGGAAAGAACAAACTATGAAGTTGTGTCTTTTGGTGTATCCTTTTATGGTTGTGCAAAATGACCTAAAAAAAACTCCATTCTCAACAAAATTTAACAAAACGAAAAAAAATCAATGAACGCATAGTTCCAAGCCATTTAAGGAGTTTTTGAGTTTCTTGGTTAGTTCAAAGACCCCTAAAACACTCACGGTAACCCTCACGGCTTCGGCTTGAAGTAAATATGCGTTTGAACCTACCCATCGAATTACTCTCGACACCCAAATTTTTATGAGATTACCCGAGGGAACCAAATTTCTACTGGATTTGTTGTTTCTTGCTTTTCTTGTTTTGGATCATATTTATGGTACATCATGAGTTGAACATAATATATGCATTATTCAAAATTGCCCAAACAACTCTATTTTTATTGGATTATGGTGAAAAAAAAGAGGGCATAGTTCCAAGCTACCCATGTAGTAGTGTGAAAGAAATAGTAATACTAGGTAAAATCTATTAATTTTTTTATGCATATTCAATTTGCTAATAAAGAACGCCCAAAAAGTTAACTCATTAATCATTCCTCCACCACATGTCGTATTTATTGTTGAGAATTGCCCTACCCCTGAACCTGTGACCTCTTAAGAGGAAACACATGTTCTTAATCATTAAACCCACTCAAGCTGTATTGAGATTCTCATTTCAATAGCTTACAAGCAAGTATATGTACCTATTTTTTTAATAGTAAAACTATTACGCAATGTTTTCGATTCCTCTATCTATGACAACTACCTCATTGCATTAGTGGAATTAGCGTTAATGTTCATTTGTTTTAACATATAACACCTTTAACCAATATAGACACTTATTGTTTTAATATGGATAAGAAATTCTAAAATACCCACTCAATATAATATTGTTAAATAATCAATTAAAGCACATTAAATAGTATAAAATTTTCCATTTCCCTTTCTCATTTACAATCCAATAAAATAAAATAAAAACTATCTAGGAACTTTTAAAATGGTCTCAAATCAATGAAAAAATATAGAAGTCTTAAAATAGCTTATATCCATCTTGAATCTAATTTATCAAGTGTCAAGATGGATTGAATCCCTC